>JAIUJM010001025.1:0-10815 GCA_026262225.1 Inosperma sp. D86 | reverse complement strand
CCCCCCTTGCTGGTAAGCAACTCCGGGAGGTTGGAGAAGTGCATTAGGGTCTGGGACGGCGATAGCTGGTGGACGATGGCCACGTCGCTTATCTTGAACCTGTTTAAGAATGGTCTAAGGAATATGAGATAATAAATTAACCTAATTCATCTTACCGATCCATTGAAAGAGTCGTAGGAAGTCCGTTGCTGTAATTCTCTGCGTTGCCCAAAGTCCTGCTGCATCGATTCAGATCCACCTGGGCCATATCCAAACGACCGAGCTGGCGTAGTTCCCCTACTGGCTGTATCTTCCTTGATCATACTCAACTGGCTGTCTTTTTCCACCATACGCCCCTTGCCTTTGTTACGCGTTGCTCCAACGGTGCTTCCCGTACCCATCATGACATTCCCATTCGCCATCTGGGCAGGGGTAGCGAGCAAATCAAACTGAGAGACTCTTGTGGAGACTGATGCAAGGTCCGATGGTTGGCGTCTTGCAAAGGCATAATCATAACTCCGAACAGAGGGTCCTACACTTGCTCGTTTCTGGTACCAGGATTGTGATGTCTGTGGCCGAGGACCGTACAGAGCGCCAGGAGGGAGTGGTGGATAGTCAGCCGAATCAGGGACCTGTAGTTCTGAATCCATAGCATTCGGGCCCATGCTAGCAGGAGGGGTGTCTGTGAATTCCTCAGCTATCGGGTCGATGACTGGTTTGCCCTTCTTCCTGAAGCTGAGAGAACGGTACCAGGATGTAGCTTGCTGCTTAGTCTTGGCAAGAGAAGGTCGACGCGCCCAGAACTTCACACTCTTGATCGCCGAGGCAGGTTTAGGTGGGGGACCAGGTTCTTGTCGTGGTGGGAGGATGACAATAGGAGCAGGAACAAGACCAGAAGTAGGCAAATTTGGAAGTGGTGATTGAGAATTTTGGACGACCTGTTCAGTGGGTCGTGTGGGAGGTTGTGATTGAGACGTGGTCACCTGAGAGTCCCTAGGACGTTTATCGACATAGGGTTTCCTTATCTCCTGGTGTTTACTTGCTGTAACCCATTCGTTACGCGGTGCTTGTCGAATGGCATCGTCCGGATGTTCAGTAGAGTTGAAACTCTCATTGAGCTTATCGGCAGATGGTATATTTATTTTCCAATTGTAGACAGACGGCGTCTTCGTTCTTGGATATTCCTGTGGTTGTTGCTGCTGTCGCTGTTGCTGTGGTGGTCGTGGAGGAGGAGGAGCAGGAGGAGGAGCAGGAGCGGACGTTGGCTCCTCGTCTTCTGGTTCGTATCCATTTTCTTCTTCGTCGTCGTCGTGTTCTTCATATTTTGGACGTGATCGATGCATACGGGTAGGAGGGCGTCTGGAAGGGCCAGCCCGCATCGAGGGTAAATCATCAACAGGAAGCGGAGGAGACATGTCTGGGCTGGATTGGATGTCGTCTCTCGTATGTTTTCTATGGGGCGGTCGTCTGGGTTGGTCGTCAGGATAATATTCCCTCTCCTTCCCTTTGTCCTTCCTAGTAGGTGGTGGCGGACGAGTAGGAGGACGGGGGGGAGGAGAAGATTGTTGATAAGTTCGCCGGCCTCTTCTGGCGACCAACACTTCGTGTTCCTTCTTCGCATGGTTAAGACCTGCCTCGAAGCCACGTTTTCTCCCTTCCTCTCTCGCAGCGGCTACTAGCCTTTCTTGCTGGTACTTCCTGGCCTTTTCTCTTGCTCTTGCGGCAGCAGTTTCCGCCTCGTCTCGCTGCTTCTCAACTTCCTTTAACGCTGCCTTGGTTTTTTCGATCTCCTTTTGTGCACTTTCAAGCTGAAATTGTGTCAATTTCAACTCCGTATTCGCTTTGGCGGCCTCTTGCTGTGCAGCAAGCTGGTTCTCGTTCAAAACTCGAACCCTCGCGATGGTTTCATCATTGATACGCTGGAGTTCAGCTGCACGGAGTTGAACTTGGTGCAGGCTACTCTCTAACAAATCGCGCATCTGCACAGACTCCGACCTCGAGTCGCTCCTAGGGTGATCGTGTCTGGAGAGGCTCATGAGTGACAAGTCTCCCTGTTGAGAAGTTCGTTTTCGGCGGTCCCGGTGGCTTCTTGAATGTCCGTCTCGTTTTCTCTCGGCATTTCGACTTTCGACAGTCGATGAACGTCGGTCTGTAGATAATTGTTGTTGTAGAGCATTTTGTGACAGGATCGCATTCCGTGGAGAGGTTGGGTTTGTCTGATGATCATCTGTAGTGTTGTCATTGGCAGGTGGGTGCGCATGTCTAAAAAAGAGTTTAAAAAATGGTTTAAAAGGTATATTGTATCGGAATGGACCCACCCTTGTGTGGCCCTGTCCGATGTCGAACGGAGTGAAGCATTCATTCTCGTTAGAAATCGCTACACGTTGATCAACCGTAGATTCAGAGGTGATGGAATATCGGGAGACAAGACTTAACACAAACCTCAACTTCATATATTTATCGGCAAGCATCCAGGAGTCATCTTGAGAAAGATGTGCGGGATAAGACGGAAAGAGCTTAGCGCTCTGGGAGTCAACATAGAATAAGCCTCGTGGCTTCGGTGCATTGTTCAGTCTATTGCCTCCGAGATTCCAAATACGTTCTTCATGTAAAATTCCACATTGGGAAATCCTTCTCTAAGATTTAGGGAAATAGTTACAAAAGCCAGTATCGAACAATACCCTTATACATAATGAATAAGTAATAATAATAGGTCAAGGTCGGAAGGTATCTCAGGTTTGATGTTTATTCTACTCGAAAAATAAGGAACCGGCAGAAGTGAATAGAAATGAAGAAAAAAAATGTCGTAAAGCCGGTGTGAAGTGTGCCTGCTGGTGTACCTCGCAAATGAATAGATATCAAGCCGACTGTCAGCCCGCAGCGAATGAATGTAGAGCCTGCCAAAGCCTCCAAGACTCAACAGTCGTCCTCCTCCTTCACACTAGAGAGAAATAGATCGGGATCCGTTGGAACGTCAGGACCTTGGGCGGACCCCTTCAAGATCGTGATTGACGAATCATTGGGTGAGAGAAACAGGGCAGATAGGGTAAAACCATGGTCGATAGAGGAAAATGAGTTGAGCGACGACACAAAAGAAGTGTCAATGCACAGCTTTGAGTCTCCCCTTGCTTTCGTCGTCGGTGTTGACATCTGGTCCTGTAGCTCGCAGCCGTGGTCCTCTTCATCTTCCTCCTCCCATTGCTCCAGTTCTGGCGAAGGCAGCGCACTGACCAATGTTGTTCCCTCTGCATCGAAATCGATATCAGGATGTCCCAAAGGTGATGGACCATATCCCCTCATCGCCTGACAGGTTCCTGTTGGGTTGCAGAACGAACTTTCAGGAGAGATGAGTAGAATCTGTACATCATCCTCTTCCACGATGATGGACGAATGCGGCACAGGGGTATCTTCCCAATTTTCGAAGATAGATTTTAAATCGGGTTCCGCAGAATGATAATTAAAGCCAGAGTTAGAAATATCATCGAATGCGCCCACAGCGCCCTGAGGGTACAAAATGAACGGGCCATCGAGGGACGTTGCAATGTATGGAATACGCACATTCATATGGTTCAAAGGCAACCAAAGATTTGGCTTTCTTCGACCTTTTGCTGTCAGACATGCGCGATAGAGTGGAACGTTGGAGGAAGACTGCACCGAGGACAGAGCGACTGACTGTAGGGACATGTTACAGAACAAACCGGATATCTGCCAAGGTCTGGTACAACAAAGTTGGGTGCTTATATGGCGTGCCAAATATCAGTATGTATTCCAATCTGGTCCTGTCAGACATCTATCAACATCCCCTGATGGTTGACTAAGGTGAGAGGCCACTACCGTAATACGGGGTAACCGGGTAGTTTGGGGCTTAAAACGACAGTTTAGACTCGTATGGGTGTAGGTTTGAGCCATACGACGGACGAATCGGCCACTGATCGACGATTGCGGCTCCGGCTCCGGCTATATCGTGCCTATTAGGATTGTCGCCGTGGAATCCATCGTAGTATTGTTACTTTGTTCCTTCCCAGAGTCAACCCAGCCGTGGCCTCTGCCATACGAATAACCTCACCCAAGGCGTGCATGGAATGTACTGACAGTTCCTCTTGTTCCCTCTTCAGATCCAGCTTCTTCAAGATCTTGGGGGTGAGACGTTTTGGCACCTGGGGTATTGATGGATCGCGGGCGTGCCATTTAGGCAACTTGTGCATAGCATTGATGACACGTCTGCGTTCCAAGCCAAAAATGTTAGCTAAATTGCGTGTCACTTTGTGCGGCAGGCCGCGACTCGTCGCACTGTTGTATAGAATTTCGAGCGTATGATCGACTAGGACCATCGATTGTTATCCAAACTGAATGGGAGGCAACGTCAAAACATACTACGCTCATTCCATTCCTTTAGCCACATGATTTTTCCCTCTTTCCAACTGTCTGGTGCATCTGAAGGAGGCTGTTGCAACTCCTTGACGACTTTCGTGGCCGCATCGAACACTGGGCGCCAACGCTTTCGTATGTTTACACACGCTCGTACATGGTGTAAGACAGAAGCCGAACCTGTCCGAAGGAATAGTCTATACACACTTGTAAGTGACCTTGGCAGGCGATTCTGCATCGTTGACAAATTATTTTCGTCCAAGAAACGTTGGGGGTCCGACAGCGGACTTCCCCCTACGATAAATTCTCACGTACTTGCCATCAATGATCACGAGCATGGCAATCGTCGTTAACTTGCTATCGGTTTACAATAGCTTCGGTCGGCCATGATGTTGCATTATCTAAGTATCATAGAGTATCATCGGTAGTAAATTGTTCACTCAGGTTTCTGAAACCCTAAAATAGAAAGATCAAAATCTATGAAACCTGAAACCTCGCCCTGGAAAGTTATGCCTGAGATACAAATCTGACTTGATAGTCATTGTTGAAAACATCAGAAACTCACAGCTACTATGTATGGAGTAGTCATTCCAGCCACAATGGGTTTTTCATGTTTTCCAAAGTTTATGAATTTCCTAATACCTTGGAAAACCCAAAAACCTGAACTGATGGTTTCCTGATGCAATTTTCTCTAGCAACTCCCGAGTCCTAGCCCAGATTTGGTCTAGAGGGTGAGGTGCCAGTAAGTGAAGAATCCTATGACAACATTGTGATCGAGGTGGTCGAGGTGTCAACGGATCAACCGTATCGACTAATCATGATACTTGTTTGCGATAAGGGCATCCCCCACAATACAAACACCCTCGATCGGTTAATAGTTTAGCAAGTTGCAACGTCCGCAGTGATTTCAACTCATAACCTAATTTCTTTCTCGTTGGTAAGGAGATTCTCAATTGTCATCATCCTTTAATTCATTGATAATTGCTGATTTATGAATCGGCGATCATAGCACCACAAAATTATGCGTTTCTTGAGAGGTTTACTATTAAACAGAAGTTAGTCTGAAAGATCTATATAAACTACATATCCTCATCCGACATGGTATTATACATTGGCGGTTTAATTAAACCAAAAGAATCATGACTGCGAAAACCTGGCCCACAAAACTATATATCCTGATGATCAGCATAAAATTTCAGTGGAAAGTCGCCTTAATTACAAGAGTCCTGCCCTCACCTTTAGTAAGTGATTTGCACCAGTTTGCCAACTGCCCAAGTAACCTTCTCCCGTTTAATGACAACTTGAACAGATACCAACGGTTCTGGTTGTTCTTGTCCCTCTAAAATCAGCTGTACAGGCTCTAGTTGGTTCCCAGTAGCCTGAGCGCTATCCGCGACAAGTGGCTCTGGCGCCGATTGAGTCTATGTGTAAGCCATCACGGCCCTCTGTCACCGCTTGGACGTTTGATACGACTCGAGATATTAGCTTACCCTCCTTAAACAAAAATTCACGGGCGTTTTCTCTATCGGACTTTTGGCCGACTGCATGGCTGTGCTAGTGTGGAAAATGGAGGGGGAACAAGTAGGACTGTTTACGAGGTGCATTTTATATTCCCCCGCCGTAACCCAGGACACTGGAACTCACCTGATCCACACAATGGACCGCCCAAAGGGAACTCCAAGGTATCTCAGCTGGAGAGCTTTTGTGCATTGCTTTTCGAATCATGACAAGGCTTCGCCCAAAGGTTCTTTTTGTTCACCCCCAAATTTAGTTGGAAGTTCAATGCCCAGGTGTGATTAGCCAAATAAGGTATGTTGATCATTGACGCGCCGCTTTGACGAGTTTCTCCCAAATATGGCTGGGAGGTCAAAGATCGAACAATGGTCGGCAAATTGCATCCATGCCACGGCGACGTACCGGAGAAGTTATAAAGGCTGGACAATGGATCTTTGGTTGACCATCTCCGTCTTTTTGATTTCTTAGACCAACTCGAACTTCGCAGTTATTCGTCTAAGGACTCCCGTCTAGCACACCTCCCCACTTTTTTCTATTCTTGCTTAGTCTGTTATCATGTACGCTCGTGGCAAGCTACACAAATCCGCCATGGATGCCCAACGTTTTGATCCCAGATCCCGTCGAGTAGGTGGTCGCTTCACCCATGCCACATGGTCGCGATATTAACTATTTCTTCAGAGACCTGCCTCCGCCGAAATTCCTTGTGTCGAGTTCGATGAGACGATACAAGGTAGAGCGAACAAACATTTGACGCGTAGCAGTTCTGCGCCAGAACTCCAGCGCAGCAATTACCCTTCTCATGGTAATTCGGGATACCTTGTCAAAGGTACATTCAAGACCAACGACGCTACACACTACATGGACGTTTTCGAACATGCCGACGGATCGACCACCACTCGTACCATAATCGCACCACATCCGACTCGTAAACTCAATTTCAGCTGCATATCCGACCCGTCCGCCGAGGGGAATGTGACCCCAAAGACTCAGGGTAGCGGTCTAAATTGTTGCAAGACTGACGGTATTGAAAATGAAGAGTATGTGGTCCAGAGTGCAATAAAAGACCACAAGAAACATCTGAGTGAAAGGGGACTCATGGTCTCCAAATATGTGGAACGTGAAACTTCCACAGAAGAAAAATGGCGAAACCCTGTCGAGTCCATTCTTTACGAAAGGTCAGGTAGGGCTGTTGATTCGGTTACATCGCGCGTAGAGGTCAATGGCCCAGAGTGGAGGACAATGCGTAGATTTTAGAATATAGAGTTCTTGGCTTTTTTTTGGTTTATGTCAATTGCAAAAGATAACGAGATGATCTTGAAAGCGTGCCGCAGCGTGAGAATGACACGACGCGACAACAACCATCAACAACGCGTCCGTCAACTCCGATAACGACATACAGCGTTTGCATTCCCCAATACAGGCAATGTCGGTTACGACGACGACCACTGCTGTAATATCTCCTCTGCTAACTCCAGCAAAGACAATTTCTTCGCTTTCTACACCGTCCAAACCAGGGTTAACGACCCCAAATTTGAAGAGCGCGTCTTCAACCCCGTCGTCTTCAACGTCACGTCTTTTGTACCGCGGCGCTCTCTCTCTACCCGAATCTTTACTTCTCCTCGACGGACTCACGTTTACGGCCTATTTGGAATCTTCTACCTTGCCAGGACACCAAAGTCAGAGTGCCTCTAAATCCAAGCTCGATATGAACTTGCTTCAGAATCCGTTGGCACTTGCACTGGAGAGTATGCGTGGAAGGCCTAGCTTGAGGCTAGTGGGTACTATCAAGCTAAACGACGTGTATTTGGACGAGACAGGCGGAGTGGAGTTGTATGTGGATAACTTCTTGATTCGAACATGAATTATGACACCCGTGATACAGAGATATACACCCAATGGCAGTCTTGTCTAGGATATTCTTTGAGAATATGTTCTGTTTATTGCCATTCCCCGCTAGTTCGCCATCTAAGAATGGAATTTCGAGACGATCTGAGATTGGGGTCAAAGTTGCATTGGGAGACAGTGGTAAGGTGACTCTTTGTCGAAAACCATCTTTCATAATAACCGGAGAATCCAAGAAAAGATGGCTCGGAGATGACAGAAATTGTAATCTTTGCTCAACTGCTGTCGCCTACGAATCCCGACAAGGTCAAACTCAGAGTCGCCAGACTCTGCCAGCGACCCCAGACTACCAACCCTCAACGGCGACTTCCCCGTCCCGACGACCCCATCCCTCGAAAGCCTCCAGTATCATTTATCCGAGAGCAATTGAAGAAGTCGATTACTCTTCCAAATGTGGAAGATGACAAGGCATTAAAGCGGGCTGCGAGCATAGGTCACATCTCTGCACCCGGTCCCTCGAAGCGAGCCAAGTTGATATCAGGCGTGTGTTCCACAGCAGATTCGGACGTCTTCAAGGTACCCGAACTGCCGGGGCCTAGACAAGAAAGCGTAAATACTACCAGGGCGAAAGGGAAAGAGAAGGAGAAAGATGTGTTTGGGGACGTCTCAGAGGTGGCAAGAATACCAAGTACGAAATCAAAGCCAAAAAACCTAGAGAGCCAAATTGCAGGCATCGACGAAAACTCGTTAGAGAAGGCTAATAAGAATGTGAGTCTAATTCTTCAGGCTAAATCAGATTCACTGATTCCTCAAAATATTCAGGTCGTCAAGAGGGCGACGATAGAATATCTAGAAAAGACCAAAGATCCATCTGGCAAATGTATTAATAAAGAACATTCGGATTTCAAGGAATTATACAATTTTATACAACGGGGTGTAGGCTTTGCATTGGTATGTCCCGATCTTTTAGTTTTTGTGGCATGATTCTTACGCAGCATTAGCGATCCAAGATGCGGACCTGCACACTAGATCTGAGAGTTGTGGATCGGCTTATTGATATGCACGCGTTGATGTACCTTGGTGGTTGCGGGGGATCAGCACAAATTTTGTGGTGATCCTTTTCTCCGTTTGTTGATTGTAAAAGCTTTTGACCATGCAATTATGATTAAGTTTGCCCTAAGCCCTTCACACCTTTGGCTAGAGATTTTAAAAAAGACATATCTCGATTACTCTGCACTATACCACGATGTGCCAGCAATTCTCTTGCCCCTCGAAAGCTCAAAACTGTAATGCTAGAATCTTAAATCTGGTCTGCTAAAGTCAAGGGAAGATGTGATCCGCCGTGCGGTAGTGCAATGGGTTTCACCCTGAAACTTCAATGGGGACCAAACGGATTCGTCGAGAACTGGAAGGTATTTCCGTCATTTCATCAGTATCAGGACACAAATTGGATCTCTTAGTGACCAGAGTTTTACAAAATCTTTTTTGGCACAAGACAGGCGCCCGTCCCTTTTATAGCCAATTGACGTCCGAGGCTGTTGTTCTCCTTCCCCCATTTCGTTGCCCGCCAAACTCGTTACCCACCCACATCCCCCCCGCTCATAGCGCCCAAAGTTAACAAAGAGAATGTCTTCCGCAAGTATCAATTCCAATATCAACGATACTTTACGGCTTGACAATCAACCGTATTATCCGGGTTCGCTCACCACCTCGCCGACTTCCACTAGTTCCGACTCCATTTTGGAATCAGATAAGGAACCTGGAAGATCATCCTATTGGCGAAACGTCGAATGCCGTAGCGCCCATGAATGTCTGGCGCCAACAAGTCTACCGACAGGCCTTTGTCTGTCAAGTGGACCTTCATCATCATCCACGCTCGTTTATACGAGCTCAGCTGTTTCGACTTCTTTCGAAGAAGATCAAGACAGCAGCAAGGATTGTGATATCGACACCCAGAGCAGGGGTTTTGGCCCTGACTCTAGCCTCCCTAGGGACTCGCTCAAAGATTCAAAACGCCACGCAGATCCTGATGCAGACCTGGAGAGTTTGGGCTCACTCACACTTCGTGATGAGGTCCATGCTCCACAGCCTGAAGGATCTGGCTCCAGGGGCGTCTTCGAATGCAATGAGGGAAGCCTTGAGAAAGGCAAAGGCAGAGCAAGGCACTTTGTTACCTCACCTGATGACGAATTATCAGTCAACGAGGCCGAAAGTGAGGTAAGTTCCACCCCCTGACTGTAAATCAACCGCAGATAACATTGTCAAACTTTTAGGATGCTGTTAGTAGTAATGAACATGCTGCAGACCTTACCAACTCCGTTGTTACAGTTCGGCCCCCAAGCCCGTCTGGGTCCACAGACCACGAAAGTAATCCCAGTGCACCCCACCGTCCCTCATCACGAACATCTACTGCTGCATCTCCTCACTCCGACCGTAGCTACACATTCGAAGTTCGGCCTCCATCCACTCTGGTCGCTCAAGAACATGGTACAAGTCCCCCTGACCAATCACGGGCTTGGCTTCCTTTCTATGCCGGCCACCCAGCGGCACCACAGAGTCTTTCTGTGAATTCGAGGTATAATTCTGGACTACCTCAGCAATTAGACCACAACGATGTGGCCCCTGCTGGGCTTCGTCCTATTCCGCCCTCAACGACGGCCAGACGCCCATCAGTCCAACAGGTTGCAGAACCTCCGCTGCCAAGCTCGTCCCGGTTAACGATGGAAAATCTGACCGAGAATGCAGGCTTCAACCATATCTCCCAATCGCAGGATAGTTATGGACGGCCTCTGGGATACTGGCTACCCCCCATCGAGACCAACCAACCTGGCAGAGAAGAGTTCAAGCAGGGTTCGTGTTCGATGCCAACCCTATATGAGGAGCCTTGTCCGTACAATGGAGACCTTTTCAGTCCGTCGGCCCCTTCGCCCTTGGTACTATGGCCCCCAAGTCGGAGATCGACTTTACCTTCTGAGCCTGCACTTACGCCATCGCAAACCGGCAGGTCGAATCGGTCTATTGGTCATTTTGATAATCCCGGTTCTACTCCATGGATTCCCCCGATGTATCTGTACGAATCACCTGCGAGGGCACGATCCCCACAGCGAAATA
>JAIUJM010001023.1:0-10825 GCA_026262225.1 Inosperma sp. D86 | reverse complement strand
AGGAATAAGTTCGCTCAATTTTGATGGAGACATCGAGAGTAAGAAAAATGTGGGTAAAGAACGATTCCCTTATGGGGACTCGTAACAGGTCTTAGATGTCAAGCTGGTGCATACACTAGAGCACGGCTCTACAGTATATTGTGCCAAGTTTAGTCGAGATGGGAAATGGCTTGCTACCGGGTGTTGTAGGACTGCTCAAATCTATGATGTAGTGACAGGAGTCAAGGCCCAGTAAGTTTTTTTTTGCCTGCTTTAATGGCTCTTGAGACTTGTGCTCGTCTAAGAAAGCGCTGACCTCCATTCATAGCGTCTTCGACTATGAAAAAAATGTGCTTATACGGAGTGTATGCTTTAGCCCTGATGGAAAGTATCTTGCTGTTAGTGCAGAGAATACAGAGATAAGGGTGAGTACAGATCAGGACAACAGAGTCGCTGACCTGACTTTTTTCTAACAGGTCTGGAACATCGCGGACGGACGAATTCACAGTATCTTTGAAGGCCACAAAGACACTGTGTCCATCTGCTTTTCACCGAATGGCCTATATATTGCTTCTGGTGCGGCCAATGGAACGGTCTGTATATGGGATGTGCATACTAGGACTTTCAAGGTTCTGGCCATAGATGACCATTACCAGCATCATGGCGACCACAGACCAAACTCTGTGGCTATCTCCCCAGATGGAAACTTTGTAGTTGCTGGCAGTCCGGATCTGGTTATAAGCATTTGGGATATTACAACAGGTGTGCTGGTGCAGAGGTTGAGAGGGCACAGGGGAAGTGTTCGTTCCTTTGCATTCACGCCTGATGGCAAGGGGCTGATAAGTGGGAGTTCGGATAGGACTTTGAAGTACTGGGATATTAGTGGATTGAGTATTGGCACAGCTCTCATGAATCAGACCTTGAGCACTCCTTTCTCACCCTGCCTCATGAATCTCACCGGCCACAGAGATGATGTCTATTCCACTGCTGTCTCCCCTGATGGCACCTGGCTTGTCTCTGGGTCTGTCAATGGAAATGTCCTGTTCTGGGATGCAAGGGCTGGAATGGTGCAGTGTATGTTGTCAGGACAGACATGTGTCGTTTTTGACATTGATCTAAGTTCTACGGAGAATTTTTTGGCTATGGCAAGTTCGGATTGGCAGGTTAGGATTTGGAGGTATGGATTAGTTGAATGCTAATAATTTTGACATGTATTTGTACTACTTTTTTTACAATTCCTTGTCTTGCCTTCAAAAACAATGGAAGCGAATTCTCTCCAGAATTTTTTTTTGACATCCACCAAATAATAGAAAGGGTGAACAAGATACCAACACATAAAGTGAAAAGTTAATGGCAATGGACCCAGAGGGAAAAATGTGCCTTAAAGAGCTTGCCAAAAGTTCATATCGTGAGAACGGGCGTCGCAACATTCGATGAGTGGAGAGACAAAGTTAGAGAGCTGATGTTCACGATCCACAACCATTCTCAAAAAAAGTCTCCGATGAGACGGAGGGTACCGTTGGTTGCTCATCAATTCATTCATTCGTGAGTCAAACGTTCCGGTGGTGGCGGCGGAGGGTACGGGAATAAAGGTCTAGTTGGAACGTAATAGGGCAAGGAAAGATGGAAGAGGGCCAGAGTCTAGGAAGATGGGAAACTGGAGATGAAACCTACGATTCTGAAGAGGTCTTTGTACCTCTGTTTCTTCTGAGATTTTTTTTTCATAATAATAGTTACTTACTTTTCCTCGGTTGACACCCAGAAGGTCTTTCCTTTCTTTCCACCCCCTTCATCATTTCACACGTCAGTCTCAAAGAACTTGCCTGCTTTACCAATTCGAAAGGATTTTAACAATGCACTGCTATGCGGAGACGATATTGGACTGGGTGTTACTAGTATCACCGGTCAAGAGAAGCTGGCGACTTTATTAATACTATAATATTAAGCAGATGTCGTGTGAATGTGTACACCTCTTTGTACACTTTTCAATACATTTTCTCCTTTTCTGGCGCTTGCCGAGCTTAGTCACCGTTGGCCGTCCGTTCCCATGGAGCGTGTATTCTCACGTCATCATCCTCCACAACCATTATCACGTCCCTCTGCGTCGCCGCCTGCGTTACCACCATGCCAGTCTTTCCCTTAACCCTGCCTCTGCCACCTTATGCTCCGGCCACGCTGTGTGTTACTCCACCCTTCTAGCTCCGTTTCCCTTCCATTCCTTCACCCGCTCGATTGGTTTCTGTCCATGTACTACCCTTCGTAAGTCTGCAACCCCTATCTTCTTTCCATCCTTCCTTTCCTCATGTCCAGTTTCACAGTCGTTGGAGTTTTCTGTCTCGCGAATGGCCATCGTGAGACCATCTCCTCTTCGCCGAGCAAGGTAACCTCTTACACCGTGTACGCCTCTTCCATGACCGCCTCCGACGGTTCTGCAGCCGAGGTTCAAATTCGACATTTTTCTACCACTCCGGTCGTTCCAAACGATACCGTCGCATTCATTATTGGCAAGGCGGCCTTCCCGTCTTCTTCAAATGACCACATCATCCTTCTCACCGTGCAATTCTTTCCTTTCCCTGGCGATCCCTCTTCTGAAGAATATGATGCTAACCTGCCAGCCTTTCTTCAACCCGTGTTTTTCGGAGTGGGCCATGTCGCAACTACTTCCTCACCGCAGGAAAGCCCTCGATATTTCGTCACCAACACGTCCTCTTACATCACAGGTTCCTCAATCTCCTTTTCCGTAAAGTAAGTGCTTTGTCTTGCCTTGCCACTGTTGCCCTTATTTTCGCCATAGATGTGTGTTCATAAACACCAAACGCTGGGCGACCCCGATAACTCTCCCGCATGGCTCCTGTGTTGCTTTCATAGGCAGCCTTCTTTCACTTTCAAATTTAAAGCAACCGGCCCTCGCCTTGGAGGACATCACAGTTAACCTGTCTTCTCGCACCGACACGCAACCAGCTGTGGGCAATCCCAGTTCTGCATCGAAGCGCAAATTCAGTGCATATCTCACACACTCCTCACCTGCCTCGCATCCCTCCATGGTGTAGGTACCCCAACCGTCTCTTCGTCTTCTCTTCTCACACCTTCTCCGTCTTAGTGCTTCTTCATCAACATCTGCCGCTGGTTCCATGCTCTTGGAGTCCTCCATGTCCGCCATGGTACCCGACAGCCCATCGTCATCTCTTTCCATCCCTGCTTTGCCTTCCACGTTTGACAATCCTCCCTTTGCCAACAACCCATTCTCGTAGGTCAAACAGTTTGTGTTGCACCCCCTTCATTTTCTCACTTGATTCCTATAGTGTAATGACTTTGCCTTCCGCGCCCATTCCTTCCACCCAAGACGACATCGATTCGCAGGAAGGCACAAATCGCGACAAGGGCAAACGCCGAAAAAAATGAGCACCGCGGCATTTCTATGTTCACCTTTCTTCCATTCTCGGCTTCTTTTGCAAACAGGGGAGCCTCCTATGCACCTCCTTGCCACTTTTGTATATAGGTTTTCCTCCAAATGTATTACCCCATTGTTTTTCTCCCCCATGAGTCGCGACATCTGGCTGATTGGGCCCATTGCAAGCCCTTCCCTTACATGGGGCGCAGTTAGAGACGGGCAACCTCATTGTTGCCCAACCTGTCATATTCCGCTCCTTACAGGAGAGCGACCAGGTTTTTGCTGTGGTCCTAAAGGCAATCATTACCTTGATGTGCCTGCTCTCCCGCCCCTGCCTTTCGAATTCAACGTATTTGTCAATGACGCTCGCATTTCCAGCCTTTCTCGAATTCTCAACATGGTCTTTTCATTCGCTTCTTTGGAAACATCACAACCTTTTCCCAACGCCCCTCCTGGAGGACCTTCATTTGTAGCCATTCAAGGGAAGATCTATCACCGCATTCGTCCAACCCACCGTGACTCTGCCGTGCGCTGGCTTCTGCATGACGGCTTCCTACAGGAGAATATTCCCCACCAGCAATGGGCCGATACGCTTCCCCCTGCCTGGAAAGACGCACTCACTCACGCTCTCCTGCGTGTCAACCCTTTTGTCCGTCAACTTCAAAATCTTAGTGTCATCAGCAGAAGCATTCCTTCTGCACATTTGCTGTTGCAGGATGGTGGAAGCTCTCCTGAGATTGCGGCCATCCTTTGCTATGGTAATACCACTCGCACTCAAACACGTCCACGAAAGCTCATTATTAGCAAGACTGATGGACAGAATCAGAAGATCGCTACCGTCAGCCCGTTGTGGGAGCCTCTGGCTTACCCTCTTCTCTTTCCACATGGCACACTTGGCTGGGGCATCAGTGCACCTATACACCTCTCGTCATCAGCTGCTCAGGCAGCTCCCACCACGCAAATGTGGTTTTATCGTGCACGACTCTTACGCGAACCCCGCTTCTCGCTTTTCGGTCGCCTCACCAATGAGTATGTTGTCGACATGTTTTCTCGTGACCTGGACAGCAGACTGGAATATATTCGCCGCAATCAATCCCGCGTTCTCGAAGAGGATGCTGCCCTCATGGGAGACTATGAAATCACGGCATCCGAAAACATTTATCTTCCCTCCTCTTTTCTGGGTTCCCGCCGATGGTCTTCTGAACAAATCGCAGATTCCTTGACAATTGCTGCCCATCTTGGCAATCCCACTTTCTTTATCACGATGACTTGCAACCCTGATTGGCCTGAGATCCGTTCTCAATTACGACCGGGCCAAAACTTCACAGACGTTCCCGTCGTCGTTTGCCGTGTCTTCAAACAAAAACTCTCTCTTCTCCTACGAACGCTCAAAAGCATGTTCCCCAATGCAGGTCGCCATCGCTACACCATCCACTGTGTTGAATTCCAGAAACGAGGTTTACCTCATGCCCACATCCTCATCAAATACGAGCATGATTGTGTCCTTCCTGAAGACATTGATGCAGTTGTTTCTGCGGAAATCCCATCTAATCCCTCTGATGCCGCTTTAGTCCGCAAATTCATGTTACATAACCATCCACCTCCTACTGCTCCTCCTTCAACCTACTGTCAACGACTCCTTCCTGACGGAACAAGAACCTGTCGTTTTCAATACCCCTTTCCTTTGAGAGATGTCACATGTGTAACAGATGAAGGCCGTGTCTTCTATCGACGACGCAGGCCTGGGGATGAGATGGTGGTTCCCCACTGTCTCCCCTTGCTTCGCAAATTTAATTGCCATATTAACTTCGAGGTCGCCAGCACCTCCCATCTCTTTCAGTACATCTTCAAATACATTCACAAAGGTGACTAATCTCTGCTCAGTAAATTGAGCCTTCACTCATATGAATCTGCAGGGCCTGACACCGCCAAGTTCCAACTTTCGGCACCTTCTCATGCAGCGTCACATTCCCATGATGAAATTGAAGACTTTTGGAAGGGCAGATACTTATCTGCAGGAGAAGCGACGTGGCGCACCCTTGGCTTTCATATCACTAAGAAAGACCCACCAGTCACTCCTCTTCCAATTCATCTCCCTCTTTCTCGTCGGCAGTATCAATATCTGCGAAAAGATGGTTCACACAGCCAACTCTCTCTTCTCGACCGCTACTTTCTCAGACCACATGGCTCTTTCCCATCTGGTAATGGCACTCGAACATTTGCCTCCCTCACTTATATGGAATACTATGCCATGTTCAGACTGGAAAAGTTTAACGAACATCAACAAGGCCACCCTTCCTACTATCTCGAGCAAGAGAACACACTTCAGTCACCACGCATGCATGTTGTGCGACGAACGAGGACCACCTACCATCTCACTCGCATTCATCATGTACGTCCCTCCCATGGAGATGTCTTCTACCTCAGAAGCATCCTTCAAAATGAGGCCTGCCAATCCTTCCTTGATGCCAGGACGGTCAATGGAGTGACTTTTCCCACATATCAAGATGCAGCAAGGGAAAAGGGCCTTTTCCATGACTCCAATGAGAGTATTCTAACTCTGACTGAGGCAGTTCTCTCTCTCAGAACACCCAAGCAACTCCGAATGCTCTTTGCAGATCTGTTGGTTAATGACTGCATGGATTTCCCGCTCGCCACCTGGCATGCCTTTGCAGCCCACCTCAGCTACGATTTCTTTCTTCGTCATCATATGTCTTCGTGTGTTGCTCAGACATATGCTCTGGATGACATCCAGAGCCTCATTAAAGAACATGGCAAACGTCTTTGTGACTATGGGCTTCCTCAACCAGATCTTCCTGCCGCTCATGAGACATTAACAGAAATCGAGAGATGGTGTTCCAATCCCGACCCCTTACGAGAAAGAGCCCTCCTCCGTTACCAACGGTTCACTGCACAACAACGTACTGTGTTCCACACCATCTGGACAGCCATTCAAGAACAGACGCCTCTCTAGCTCTTCCTTGATGGCAAGGCAGGCACTGGAAAGACTGAGATTGTTCTTACCCTCTGCGATGCCTTACGTGCCAACAGCCAGATCGCTCTTCCAACCGCCACTTCGGGCTTTGCTGCGCTTTTATATCCGGGCGGCCGCACTACACATTCCACATTCAAAGTCGGTGGCTTTCCCAATCTCAAAGTTGCAATGCTTATTCCCCATATTAGATCTCAGTAGTCGACAACAATGAGATGATATCCTCTCCCATTCGCGTTTTTGACAGCCGTGCACAACTCATCCGAGACGCTTCCCTAATTGCCTGGGATGAAGCCCCTATGAGCAATAAGGCCGTGCTGGCCTGTATGGAAGAGGTCTGTCGCCTCGCAATGCAAAACGACGAACCCTTTGGAGGGAAGGTCGTCATCCTTCTTGGGGACTTCAGACAAACATGTCCCGTTCTACGAAGGGCTTCGAAAACGGAGGTAATTGATGCCTCCATTAAATCATCCCATCTTTGGCCACATTTCCAACATGTGTCCCTCACGCAGCCCATTCGAACAGCACCCGACATGGGATTCACCACCTTCCTGGATGCCATTGGTGACGGCTCTCTCACGCACGTCGAGCTGGACTTCCTTCCACGTGCCGCATCACCCGCCCTTCTCATACAGTTCGTCTTCCCACAAGACGTTCTTCTTCACCCTCATCAATGTCTCCGACGATCAATTCTTGCCCCCACGAATGCACAGATTGACTGGTACAATGCCGAAGTCCTCAGGAGCCTCCCAGGACAGCCGAAAACATATATCGCTACAGACTCCTTAGAGGAATCGGACAAAACAAATCTCATTCCTCCATCCTCTATTCTAGACTACGTTTCCAAACACCCCCCCGTTGGGATTCCCCCCCACACACTTCAGGTAAAAGTGGGAATGATCTGTCGCATCATGCGCAATTTCTCATTGGACCGAGGCTTAGTCAAAAACGCAAGAGTCATCGTCACTGACATGGGGACACGCTTAATTACCGTCCGCCTCTTATCAACACAGGACATTCACACTGCCCAAGACATTCTTCTTCCACGAATCACCTTCACTGCCACCATTGGCTCAGGACACACACTCATCAGACGTCAATTCCCTCTTGCCGCTGCCTATGCAACGACTTTCAACAGTTGTCAGGGTCTGACTCTTGACCGTTTGGGTGCAGACCTCACCAAACCCGTCTTTTCCCATGGGCAGCTTTACACTGCCCTGTCCCGTGTGCAACGAAGAGAGAATGCCATGGTTTTGCTCCCAAACGAAGAAACAGCAACTACAAATGTGACTTACTTAGAACTTTTGAAATAATTTATTAATTTACATTTCCACTCTCTCGCTCTTTGCCCGAAGCGAAGCGAGGTCTGATCTTGTAATAGGTGCAAACGATCGCTCAGATGAACCTTGAAGCTTGACGCTGGCTATGATCAAAGAATGAGTTGACGAAGCATGTACTGAATACGAATGTTCACGTACCAGAAGCTTTCAAGGAAAAAAGCTATACAACTTTGTATTAGTGCTTCGTACATCAACAAATGGGAACTCTAAAATTGCATTAATTTTTTGTGAGTGAAGTATTATACTTGAATTCGTGGGGGTACGACAAAATTTACCAAGAGAGGGGAAGTAGCAAAATAATAAAAAATAAAAATAAAAATACATCACTGCAAACGTTCCGCACACGCACCCTCCTCAAACGGAAACGGCCCTCCACAAACCTCCTCATCCCACTCCTTCCTCGCATTCTCCAACTCCCTCTTCGAAGCCTCATACTCACTCTCAACGACCCATCCATCCTGCTTCGAATTGAGCCTAATCATCAAATTCATCATCGTACCCCTAAACCTCTCCAACCGCTCCTCTCGAATGTTAAACTCGCCCAGCTCCTCCGATCCAAAACTATACGGACACAAACCCAAACCCAAGTTCATCCCCTCGGTCGACGACAACGACAACAGCTCCCAGGACTCCTTTATATTGATCAACAAACACCTAAGATTATGCGGTCCATCCGTACAGGCGTTCAGGACAGCAGGCACCAATAAACTCAAGTGAGGACGGAGAGGCCAAGTGACCAGTTGGGCGTATCCATCCACGTCCAGAAAGCGTTGATTCCATTTATAAACACGGTTCGCGAGCTCGAGTTCGGCGTTGACGATCTCTCGTTCTTCCGCATTCATCTCGTCGAAATCGACTGGAGGGGTGACCTCACTGAAACCACCGGTGGTGATTGTGTCCAGTAAGGGTTGACCGTCGGGGAGGAAGAGACGGTGGTGGTAGTCGGCCATGTGGGGGACGCTGTATTGGAGGCAGAGAGGGAGGATGGATGTGCCTTGCCAGTTGAGGATGATGGGTGATTTCATGCGGGAGATGGCGTTGTTGTTAGGTGTGAGGTTGGGTATCATGATGTTTCGTGCGCGAAGGTTGGGGTGGAGAAGGGAGTTTTGGATGAAGAAGTCGGGATAAGGGGAGGAACGTTCGATGGCTTGTTGGAGATGCGAGGATAGGGTGGTGACTTTGTTGAGGAGACTGTCGATGTCGTCGAGGTCTTTGAGGGAGGATCGGGTGTAGGGTATGAGCGAGGAGGGAGAGGAAGAGGCGTAGTCTTGACGGTAACGTTCAATGGCTCGTCGTTCGAGACGGACGGCAGCGTTGATGTAATCTTCTAATGTGTTCCATGGGCCACGATCGAGGTGGGGTTCGTCGTGGTAGGGACGCCACCACATAGGATCGGCAATAGGACCGACACGTACTGGCGTTGGGCTTAGAACAGAGGACGTGAGGAGAGTAGGCGAAGGAGGGAGATCACAAGAAAAGTAGAGGCTACCAAGTTGCGGAAAGCTAGGTGCCATCATGCTATTCATGTGGCTTGTGATGGTGTCGAAGAGGGCTTCGACGGGTTCACCTTTCATCTCGGGCTGGTACCATTCCTCCTCGAGTGGTACGCTATCGATGATGTCTTCCATTAGGATGAAGGGACAGCCGACCGTGCTGGTGTCTTTTGTCCATGCGATAACGCGTGGAGTGCGAATGTTGAGCGTCTCACGAGCATAGTGCATGGTCGCGACTTGGCTTGCAATGGATGAAGAGACACCAGCATGTCCAGTTCCGAGCATGCGCGAGGAAGGAATGCGGGCGATAATCGATTGGGCATTGTCAAAGCGGAGCCGGAAAATTTTATTGAATGATCCTACAAAAACGGTTAGAGAGTACAGGGTTTGGGAAAGTCAATCTGTACCATCTGCGACCTTGTGCATAGAGAGACATGAACTAGCGCCGATAGAACCACACGCGACACGGATAAGTTCAGAAACGTTAAAGTTGACATGTCGGATTTCCTGCTCTAGTTTCCGATGTCAAATAAGGCATGTATTGGGCCCATGAGTTAAAACTCACGTTGAGCTTTATTGAAAAGCCAACGACCGGTTGTGTGCTCGTATAACTCCCTTGTAGACGGTAATTTCACTGTCGTCGAATAGCATCGCGAGAACTGGCGTCGCAACATTCGATGAGAGAGTTTGATGTCCAAATTTCTATAGCCAGACTCACATGATCACGATGTGTAAGCCGACACAGCAAATGTTGATAAGTCCATTTCTTGACTTGGGGACAACAATAAAGTTGGTTTACTAATCTGTCTTGTCATTCAATGGTGTCTGGTGGTAATTCGTCAGGTCGATTCTCGATAGTAGACTCGACGAGCTAGCAACACTGGGCGAGGTAGGCGGTACTAACAAGGGTACTAAGGCATCCGACCACGAACAGGCGGCGGCAGATACATAAAGGTGCCCTACCTACATCAGTATCGGTCGTCAGTAAATGTTCTTGGGCGACTCGTACTACTACTTCAAAGCTACCATCAATTCAATCGCAACGTGACTGGTACACGATAATGAATGTATCAGGTGGTAGTCCTTCTAACGCCTATTCAAAGCTGGCATATCATAGGTTCCAGAATTCAAATCCAATTTGGGTCATCACCGGCACCATTGACACTCTTCTGAAGATACTCTTGTATCAGTACCTCTGGATCGATGAGCGCAATGTCGAATAGCAACACCAATCAGTCGCACCCAGATGCCCTTCATGCTATATTAGAGCAGCTCAATGGAACTGTGGCTAAGGGTATGTCACTTTTCCCAATCCAAAATAATACATACGTCTCTGATCAGTGTGCCATGTCACAGTATCAAACCTCCGGCAATTTCTTGGGGACCTCGAAGCTGACCTGAATGATATCCGTCAAAGATGTGAAAACGAGGTTCATGCTCGTGCTGCTGCTGTCCCCACCGCCCACAAATCTCATGATCCACATGACTTCAGGGCGGGAATTAAATACCTCATGGCCCTGTTTCTTTGAAACTGACTGAGGGAGGGAACCGTACAGATATCTCCAGATCCAAAACGAAGCGTGATCCCAACCCTGACAAGCTCTCCATAGAAAGAGCATCACAAGATTAC
>JAIUJM010001022.1:0-10833 GCA_026262225.1 Inosperma sp. D86 | reverse complement strand
AAGGACTTCCACCGGATATCCTCGACAACGTCGTGCCATCTGTGGTTAACCCAGGTGAGGTCTTTCAGGATCGCAGGGCTTAACCCTCTGGTCTTGTCATCTAGTGTGACCTCGATAAAATGGTACACAATTTTTGCCAACAACTCTGGTGGTAGGTCGTCGAATTTAGCCATGTGGCAATCTGCAGTTGTGTCAACACAGGAAGGGAAAAATTAATTGTAGAGCCGTACTGTATTCCTCAGATGAGAATAAGTTTGGAAAGTCGGTTGTCTTGATGAAGACCAAAAGACGCCAGGCGAGCCATATTTAAGTGATGAATTACAAGGGCCTCTAGTTGAGGTAGTGAATTGTGATAGAATAGAGGTGCTGACGGATTGTGGTGATGATTCAATGTAGTAGTACAAGGGCAAAGCAACGCTCGTAACATAGCAGTATTGGCCTCGTACAATTCCACGTCTCCAAAGTCCCATTCACTTCAAATTCACTTGTTGTATAAATCCTAACAAAAAAGTCAGCAACCGGAAGGGAAAGGGTGAATTGCAGACTACGCTACTCACGTTGCCCCAAAGACGAGTCATACTTTGAACTTTGAAGCACGATTGTCAAACAGCCACAACGAAGAAAGGGGGGATGGCTAGTCTTTGAACCTCAGTGGCGTACTGTAAACATATTCCAAATTAAGATTAAGAAAGAAAAAACATGCAAAGGGCGCGCTCACATTCCGAAAACTAAATTCTCATTCTCATGGGCACCTTTTCAGGTTCGCAGATGTTGAAGTAAGTGAGTAGTCATGGGACGACGACGGAACATCTTCATCGGACTTTGAACATCGTAAGAATTACCAAATCTGGTAACTTCTACCTAGTCCATGAAAAATGTATATACTATACTTAATATAGGACTAGAGATTTATCATTTATGCCTCAGCTAACTCATCTATCGTAAAAATATATTACAATTTTTTTTAGAAAATTTACGGTCAACCTGACATGCCGCATAAGTGGGTGAAGAGGGATTCCAAATTTCCTATTAACCCATCTGATTCACGCTGGCCGATCGAAAGCGTAGATATTTCGGACAGGATTTCGAACGGAAGTATAGCGACATAACACAGGGCAAGGTCCCGACAATGTGAACTATCCATCCGTCATGGGGTTTTTATATACTGACGATTTCAGAGCCGTTGTCCGCCATGGCTTGCACGTTCTGATTGTAAGCATCAGCTTCTTGTTCTGAAGGATGCTCATAGGGTATCTTGGGGCTGGTCAAGGATATCTTGATGGTACAACAATTCTAGTCATAGCCTGCATCGTTTAAGTGCCCTCGTCGTAATTGTCAGGAAAACAATTGGCAACTGCGTAAAATACATATTACCGTATAGTTAAAATAAATCCAGTGGCAGATTAATATTAACTCAAGTTGGTCTTATTTGACTAGTTCGTCAAAAAATTCCTTGTTCCCCAGGCTGACGCCGAGATACTGCAATGCATCCATGTTGACAGGTTTGTCCGCCCACAACCAAGGATGTTTGGGGATGATCGAAGTTTGAATGAGAATTTGTCCAAAGAGAAAGAGCCCGAGATCCACCTTGAATTCAATCGTCAGAGGTCGGATTTGATTGGTTGATTTTCGATCTCTGTCGATATGGCATGAATAGGACCAAGTCGCACAACTCTAAGGTAGTAAGGACCCGATAAGCAGTGACAATCAATCGACGGTCAAAGGGCTCAGTGAGCGTGTTTCATATCGTCCGATAGGTCAAATCGGGGATGCCAGCGATCCTGATTGTGTATTTGTTTCTAATCTTGTGGTATTTTCTTGTATAGAGGCGAACATTTAAATAAACATTTTGAACTCGGTTTTCGAAGACGGTCCATAAATTGGAGAGAAGTTCACTTTACCGTCTTTGTAATACCAAAATACATCCCAGTCGCAATTGGCATTCGAGGTCTTATCCCAACCGATGGCCATGACATATCGAAATTTGCGCAGTCCCTCTTCTGCAATCATCCAGCACATAAGGGAAGGGAGTGTCTTGATAATATCCGGATATTGCCGCATCATGTTCAGTGCCCTATCTTCTGCGTCGTCCATGCAAAGGACGAGATAAGGAATATTGCGCAGATTTGCATCAATCAGGTATCCAACACTATCTTCATCGTTTCCAGAATCAATGGTGATCATGAGGGTGGCCAACGGTGGCGTCCTTTCCAGAAAAGAGCTGAGCATCAGAACGTTGGGGCGCGAAACACGAATGTGGAGGTTTCTGAGGGAAGGAAGCGAAAAATATTCAAGAAGCCGAGTGGAATCAGGGCCGACGTTTGAAAGGGTGAGGTCTGTGAGAAGTGGAAGTATGAATGGATGACCGTCGATGGCATCCGATGGTCGCAGTAGTTGGTCTTCCTTGTCATACCAGGGACATTGGAAATTGATGCTTGTCGCCGACGTGCATTGCATCAAGCAGAAGAAGACTTGTTGTGTAGTCATTTGATAGGTGAATTTGATAACCTGGAATTTTGACCAAGGAATAAGCTGAGGGTCGAAACGGAACTCTCGCGAGCGGTGAAAATCCCAATCCAGATGTTTTAGGAATGGCAACGATGGAAGGACAGCGATGATATTCGAAATTAGGTCTGTGTTTCTGGGAAAAAATTCCATGAACTCGAGCTTGAGTTCCTGAAGCAGGACCCAGTTTTTCGTTGCATTTTGTAGGATCGACAACAACTCCCCAGCCATACGTGGATGGAGATTAAGTGAGAGTGACTGCCATCGATGTGGGACTGTGGCGAATAAATGCAAGGTTCTATAGTGCAATTCGCGATAGAGACCCTCATCGAATTCGATCCTGAGACGAAAGGGGACCTCCGGGGCGACCTTGAGCCAGAAGGTCATACAAGGAAGGGAACTATATGAAGTACGAATCGCGTTCCAAAGGGAGGAAGTTCCCAAAGCGACTGCCCTCCAGAATTTGCAGATTGAGAGCAAATTTAAAGGAGCGTGCTCAAGCGAGAAGTACTCCACATAGCGGTGTAAGCCGTCCGATTTCTCCTTTTTCTGTGCAAGCACAAAGATTTCGGACAGGATTTCGAACGGCAGCCTGTTAATATAACACCTTGCAGGATCCTGATATTATGTGTTATAAATGTACAATATAATGGCTATATGACTTACGATTGCAAACTGGTTTTCCTCCATAGCTCGTATGTTCCGGGTGTATACATTAGCTTCTCGTTTTGAAGGACGCTCGTAGGGTTTCAAGGACATCTCGAAAGGACAATTCTAGCCATAATTTCCGAACGTTTTAATGTATCTTCTCTAATTGTCAAGATAACAATTAGTGAATCTAGCGGTGTTTTCATCGCAAGTCGAGTCAATTGTGATGGCACGGTAACGATTGCTCGTTGCGTTCGCGATTTTGTTCCAGAATAAACAAGCCAAAACAGTTTCTACTACCTCGCAGGAGCCTTGGAATCTGTGTTTTGGACCCTGAGTACCCTACGACTTGGTAGTCTGCTTTGTATAGTAGGAAACATGTATATGCCAAAAAAAACCATATCTTTGAGGTGGAATTTAAATTGGTATTTTGTTAACAAATGTTGAAAGTTCAAATTGAGTTTTCGAATTATAATTTCAAGTTGTTGGGCACCAAATTGGCCCGTTACTTATTAATACTAAGTATATTGTACTCTACAGGGCTTGCGGAATACAAAGTAGTGTTCGAGAAGTGCACGATTAAAGACCAGTATACCTTGTTCTAACTATTTACTGGATGCATTGCAAGCGTAATTCGTTTCCGTGAACCGCAACGTCATACTGAAGTCCGTCTTTGATGGTCAAGTTGAAAATTAAACGTGATTTGAAAATTTCTATGTCCCCGGATTCGCAAGATGCACTGACGCGCTGCAGTCGTGACATGTTGATAGTTTCGTCCGGCCACTCCTCGTCGCAACCAACAATTTTGAAGGTTCCCGTATTTAGGGATAATTTAAGGCTAATGAGGATCCGTCGAAATAGAGAAGGGCGGACTGCTTCATTCACGACCAAGTGCGCCAAGCCACGTTGAAGAGCCAACTTGTTAGCTAGCCGCGTTGCTGCATCAATGTTCACAGCTTCACCCAAAGACGAAGGGTAGAGGCGGTCGAATTTGGCCGTGGTCACCGTAGTCACAGTCGGCAATTTCGAAAGGATGGGCTCACATGGCAAGCCATCACCAAGATCGAGGTCGGTTATAGGGCAAGTAACATCCGATTCGAGCGTCAAAGTCGGATTCTGAGTAGAGGAAATGAGCGACAAATATTTCAACTGGGTGCAATTCGCGAGAATTGAGGACATGTCGCATTCGTTGGGTGCGTGGTAATGGATCTCGAGGCGTCGAAGTTCCGTCCACGGAATGTTCAACTTCGAGTCCAATACTACAGAATCTGAGTTCGACGGCTTCAAGATCAAAGCCAAGCTGCAAAGTCCTGGTCGCTTCTTCGTGACCGGATCCTCTGTGAACGATAGCTTTGAGAACAACCCATGGAGATCCACCTCGGATTCAATCGTCAGAGAGGTCAAATGCTCGAGGTATTTGGTTGGTTGATTTGCCATCTTCTGATTTGCCATCTCTGACGATGTCGAAAGAATAGGACCAAGTCGTGCAACTCGAAGATTCGGAGTAAGGACCCGATAAGCATCAGTGACAGACAACCGACGGTCAATGGACACTTCAGTGAGCATGTTCCATGGGTGGTAAATCGTCCGATAGGTCAAATCAGGGATCCCAGGGATCCTGATTGTGTACTGTTTAAGCTTGTCCAACATCATTGTCGAGAGCAAGTCGTTCAGGTCGATGTCGGAGTGGATTTCTAATGACGTGAGGTTCTCCATAGAAAAACGGGGCTGCGTCCAAACAGGAAGGTTTGCTTGTTGTAGGACAGCATCGCTCTTCAACCCTGCGAATCGTGCAAGCTTCAAAGTCCCCGAACCCGCATGCAAAATAAAGCGCGTATCATCAAAGGACAGAGGACACTTCAGCTCGACATGCGTTAACTGGTGCCATGGGAAATCCAGTCTTAGTGTGCCCCATGGAAATCCATCCTCTTCAGGAAGATTACCCCGAATTCCTACATGTGGAGAATTCCATGATAAAACCTTCAGCTCGCTGGTGCAGACCGGGACAGGAGAAGTCCTGGGAGACGGGTTAGGCCCAAACCCAAAGCTGAGGTGTATTGCTTTAGTCTTCGTCAGCGCCGGTGTGAGGAGCCACGCCATGTGCTGTTGCCATATAAATGGCGGAATAAAGAGCGGAGTCATCAAGTAATGAAACGAGGGAGTCGGGCCATAGCTGAATGACACGACATCGTAAACTTTGTCACTTTCAATGTCCTCCTTTATCTTCTCACTGAAGGACGGTGTCGGAGCTGACCAATCCATAACAGTGCCATTTTGAGGAAGAAAACCAAGTGTCGGGGTAGCTATCAAGGACTTCCACCGGATATCCTCGACAATGTCGTGCCATCTGTGGTTAACCCACGTGAGATCTTTCAGGATCGCAGGGCTTAACCCTCTGGTCTTGCCATCTAGTGTGACCTCGATAAAATGGTACACAATTTTTGCCAACAACTCTGGTGGTAGGTCGTCGAATTTAGCCATGTGGCAATCTGCAATTGTGTCAACACAGGAAGGGAGAAATCAATTATAGAGCCGTACTGTATTCCTCAGATGAGAATAAGTTTGGAAAGTCGGTTGTCTTGATGAAGACCAAAACACGTCGGGCAAGCCATATTTAAGTGATAGAACGACAAAGGCCTCTAGTTGAGGTAGCAATAAAATAGAGGTGCTGACAAAATTTTTGGTGATGATTCAATGCGTAGTACAAGGGCAAGGACGCGCTTGTAACCTAGCAGTAGTCGACCTCATCCAATTCCACGTCTCCAGGCGGCGCACAAAGTCCTATTCACTTGTTGTATAAAATCTGACAAAACGGTCAGCAACTGGAAGGGAATGGATAAAATGAGGCATGTACACTGCCTTACTTACGTTGCCCCGAAACAAGGCGGGAGTAGTCAAACTTTGAGTCTTTTGATCATCGAATCACGACGGTCAAACAACTATTTTGGAATACAAGGGCGGGATTAAGGTATTTTGTTGTCTATTCAACAAAATTGCTTCGTATGTTGCCACGGAAAGAAAAGGCGGATGGCAGGACCTAGCTTCCAACTTTAGCACTTGTATGTTTTCCAAGTCAAGAAATAAAAGACTTGCACAGCGCACCCACCTTCAAAACTAGGAAATTTCATTTTCGTGTAGTCTTTCGGTTTAAAGATCGCGACACACGAGTACTAGAAGGACGGAGGATGGGCGCAGTTACTACATTGTGCATCGTGAAAACATACCAAATTTGGTAACTATCGCCCTTTAGGCTTTCACTGAGCTATCCAAGCAGAGATTTAAGTCCCAGGTACCTATAATTTTTTTAAAAAAAATCAAAGTCATCTGAAGTGATGGTGTTCAGGATAGATACTGGGCTCAGAAAAGGGTGGTTGCGTTCTTCGAGGATCGATGTGTTGCAGTGATGGAAACTCTTCGGCAGCAATAACGGGATCAATCTGTAATAATTTCCAACAAAGCGACGTTGCGGGCTATACAAATAGAATCAAATCAACGCCCTTCGTCGTCAATTATAGCAGGGATATAGAAAGTCAAGACGCCTCCTGCATCAGCCACGTCGCCAATGTAAACATAAAGAATCAAGCAGTGATGTTGGCATATACCTGCATGTGGAAAACATCAGAATAGATTAATGAAACACAAGAGAAGGTCACACACATGCAATTGTCGTTGTTGATACGACATGGCTATTGAGAAACTTGAGAAAGCTCTTTGTTGATATCAAAACGCTGAAAAGAGTGTTCGGATCCCGAGGCTCTTCATCCGGGTCTGTTTCATCGTCTTGTGCTGCATATTCAAGTCAGTAGAGACAACAGACAATGGGTCGACACCGACTTTTTGGATTTGTACAGTCCTTCCATTCAGTTTCCACCCGGACGCTTTCTGTGTTTATTGTGAGCAGAAGCCGTTTGTTATTATTCGCACGGATAGCTAGAACATCCGAAAGAGGTCGTAGTCGTTCCACGATGGTGCGTAGCTTTTGAAGGGGTGGCAAAAGGACATGCAACTGGAGGATAAAGTTCGTATCACCTTCCATGACCAAAAGCACGGAACTTACATCAGGTTCGGGGCATAATGGTTCCTTCAACTTGTCTACATCAGTTGGCCTCATCACCTCGATCTTCACGTCATGAGCGAGACGTAGTCTATGACCAACACGCGTCTGGCCACTGATCTCAAAGGATAGCAATGCTTGGTCATTCTTCTTCGCCAACTTCATCACCACCTCCTCTGTATCAAACGATGCTGTAGCAGATGCTGACGCAGCTGCAGACTTCAGAGCTCCAAGCAGTGCTTCAGAGGTTAAAGCAACCGTGATCTCGTTATTTGCGTTGGATTGAATCCGATAATTAGTGAATAGAGCATCGACTTTGATTTGCCTGGGGAAAAAAAAGGGCTCAGGAGAGAAGGATGTTTGACAAAAACAAAATGCGCACGACCAGACTTGGATTCCTCCCTCATTCGCTTCACTATTACATATGATGTGCATGTTCGTTTCAGTGAACTTTATGATGCATTTCTTCTGAAGTTTTTCAATCGCCTGGATAATTCCTATACAAACGTGAAGCCGTTTTAGCAATTTGAAGTACCCGGTCCTTACTGACGGAAAAAGGTCTGTACGTTGGAAATTGATGCCCTAAAACGCATTGGTCACTAATATCAGCCACTAACGCGTACAAAACACGTCAAGAACGCGAGAATCTCGAGAAAACCCTGTCTGCTGGTCGATGTTCATGTGCAAGAGAGGCGCAAAGATCAACACCACCGACACCTGCCAAAACAAGCAATTCCAAACAGTGACTCGCTTCATGTCAATGATCGTCCCTTACACCCTCAAATGTCACAGCATATACTTGATCATGCTCTACGCACTCCTGCAATTAAAAAACTAAAGGACAAGCGGATTGTCCTAGCTTCTAATAGCCCAAGAAGAAAGGAGGTCCTGCGCACATTTGTGCGTCTTTACATTCCTAGCCATTGCTGATCAACCTGCTTACGACAAGCCCACTCGCGAATTTTGTCAAAATCTGGTGAAACTAGGGCATAGCACCTGATGTTGTACCATCAACATTCGAGGAGAATCTTGACTTCTCCCAATTTTCGGAGCCTCATGAATATCCTGTAGCAACGGCCACCCACAAAGCCGTGCAAGTTTATGAGAAATTGGTGGTAAGCTAAACTACTTCACATCGTGGAAATTTAAGAAACTTCCTATCCTTATAGCAAGAAAATCCAGATGATGCTCCAGATCTTGTAATCGCAGGTATGCTCTTTCTTGTTCAGCGATTATGATGGTATTAATTCTTATGAATTGTAGCCGATACAGTTGTATTAACTCATATACAACCCGCCATATCAGGCACCTCCTACTCTGTCTTGCCACAAATCCAGCAGGAGCTTCTAGAAAAACCAACCTCTAAAGAGGACAACCTGCGAATGCTGCTAGACCTGAACGGAAATGTTTGCGAAGTCGTCACGGGTGTCACAGTTGGTAAATTGTTTTAAGTACTAGCTTAGTATCGTATGGCTCATTTTTCAAAGTGTATCCGGTTTTAACATCCCCAGGTTACCAAATCAAGCTTGTGTTCTTTTGTTGATGTCATTCTGCACCACTTATACCATATTGTTCAGGTCGATAGATGAACGGTCGTTGGTCTTCTTTGCCGATAATCCAAAACATATTGTCAAGGCCTATGTGGACAGTGGTGAGGGAATTGATCGGGCTGGTGGGTTTGCTATCCAGGTATGGTCATTACTTCTACCGCATTTTAAACACGGTTACAATTCAAAAATTGTTTAGGGATTAGGGGGACTGCTTATTCGAAAGATCGAGGGCGACTTCAATAATGTCGTCGGCTTTCCGGCTGCTTCTTTCTTCAAGCTGTTAGAGATGTTGGTAGACGAGGATCCTGACTTCCTGGAAGTCTAGATTTCATGCTCTTAATCGATTCTCCCCGTACGTGCCCCGGGGAAGAAGAGTTCCTTCGGTACTTGCCATACCTAGGATTCAACCAGAATGTTTTCACCTTGAAAGTCACTTTTCTGAGGTATCATTGTATCAATTTCTTGGCCGGTTCACATCTTATGCGCCTTTGCTTAACATACTCCGTCACCGTTCGAATTACAAGAATGTCGACAGCAAAATTTATGGGTCTTTTTGCTACTTTTAAAATTATGGATTCAAATATCAAGGACGCCGCACTGGCCAAAGTCGTGCACTGTTCTTATTATAGTAGCCAGCGGACCGGCCCGTTCCATCATATCATTTGGGCGCTGTTCCGTTTCTTGTAACTTGTTACATTCACCTCCTTATTCAAAATTTCGGCGCATGAATACTAACATCACTCTAGACGGTACAGCGGAAATCGTCCGACACTCAGATTTCTATTTCTCAGATGGATCAGTCGTCGTGATTCTCGAAAATACAGCGCTCCGGATTCACCAATCCGTCCTTGCGCGGCACTCTGAAGTCTTCAATGGAATGTGGGATGTGCCACAGCCTTCACAGACTGATACCTATGATGGTTGTCCGTCTCTGTTCCTGTCAGACTCACTCGAAGACTTCGTTGATGTCATTAGAGTTCTTTATGATCCCTTGTGAGTCTTCTCGTCTCTTCAACAAATCACTCTTTCCTTCTCATGGGACCGTTTGTGATCATGATACAGTCACTTCGACAACCTATGTCCTGAAACGAGCATCAAGGATCTTATCGCATTCATTTCTGGTATTCTGCGAATAAGCACGAAATACCACATGCAACAAATCAGGCAGAAATGCATCTCGATCATCCATGACAAGTTTCCTTCCACACTATCCGGATGTGACGATGTTATAAAGAGAAAGGTACCCTATCGTCCTTCGGAAATTGACCGCATCATCCCACTTGCACGCGAAACGAACGTACCCCGTGTGCTTCCCTGGGCATTTTACCTTTGCACACAAATAAGCCACCAGGATTTGATTAACAATACGGTCTTGTCGTGGAAAGACAAAGCTCTATGCTTGGCAGGAAAAGAACGCCTCTGGGAAGTGCGGAAATCGCTGACACATACCTTCCTCCTCGACTTCCACCCCGCACCAACCTGCATATCAGGATGCAAGCTCCGCATGCCGGAATCGATCCCTGCAACTTTGGAGACCATCGAGATCATGCGGATGTCGCCGCATGTGTTGGATGAGTACACGGACTGGAGTAATTTGAGGTTGTGCAACAGGTGCCAGACATTCATACAGACGCAGCATAAGCAGGGTCGAGAGAAGGTGTGGCAATTGCTGCCGGGGTTCTTCCATCTTGGAACTTGGGAAGAGATCTCCAAGAATCAGAGTTGTTAGGGGAGTGTCCTCGTCATATCATTATTGTGAGGTTCTCTTTTAACTTTGAAATTTGTTACCAACTGCTGTATTTCAGTTTGTTCGCCGTTGTTATATTTCTCTGGGCTGGCTTCTAATACTTGATTCCTACATCGCTGTTTACATAAATTATTTTCTGACATTGACACACTGATAGAACTGACAGATAAATATGTTGGACTTGAAATTTCTTGACCTCCGCCAGGGGGCTCCCACCGGAGAAGTCCGGTGAATCCAACTCCCCCAAGATCGTGTAGCCCGATCCCATCAATCATGCAACATACATCATTCCCAGCTTACTTTTTGGGACATTGCATCAAAATTGTGTA
>JAIUJM010001021.1:0-10834 GCA_026262225.1 Inosperma sp. D86 | reverse complement strand
TCCCTCGCTGACCTTAATAAGGATGAGGAACAATCCTTCCGCAAAATAAAGCTCCGCATCGATGAAATCCAGGGCAAAAACTGTCTGACCAACTTCCACGGCATGGATTTCACTTCCGACAAACTTCGTTCCCTCGTTCGCAAATGGCAATCCCTCATCGAGGCACATGTTGATGTGAAGACAACTGACGGCTATCTCCTCCGACTCTTCGCTATTGCCTTCACCAAACGACGTCCCTCCCAAGTACGGAAGACCACTTACGCTCAATCGAGCCAGATTCGTGAGATTCGAAAGAAGATGTTCGAGATCATGACACGTGAAGCTTCAACGTGTGATTTAAAGGAACTTGTGCAGAAATTCATGCCTGAGGCAATCGGTCGCGAGATTGAGAAAGCTTGTCGCAGCATCTATCCTTTGCAAAATGTGTATATCCGCAAGGCCAAAATCCTCAAGGCACCGAAGTTCGATGTCTCGAAACTGCTTGAACTTCATGGAGAGTCTTCAGATGTGGGCTTCTAGATCGTTGTTACTAGCATTTAACTAACTAATATTTCATCAGGAAACCGGCACACGGGTGGCAAAAGAATTCAAGGAACCCGAAATCCTTGATTCCGTGTAGATGTTGTAGTCGATCACGTATTATACTATCATGCTCTTTGCCTCCACACGAATTTCACATCCATAAGACCATCAGATCTGAGTCTGAGAATTGTCGACTTCACCCGAGGTTCTTTGATGGCAGGACAAACCACAGACCCAATAAGAAACAACCTCATTGAATGTTCAAACTTACTTCACAGATGGCTGACTTGGAGCTCATTAAAAGCCACCTCACATACCACCCAGATTTTCCTAAGAAGGTCAACCGATACATGTCCTCCACTTCACGATCTAATCTTGTTGAATACATAGGGAATTGTTTTTCTTGACATCTTTCCTATCCTTCGCACCCCGCTCGTATTTGAGGCCTTGATTAGCCACTTCGTTCACCATATAACCTCGCATATACTTGGAATTGCGGACAACAAGAAAATCGATGTTATAGTTGGCCTTGATGCCCGAGGTTTCTTGTTTGGTCCGATTATCGCTCTAAGACTTGGGGCAGCATTTGTACCTGTCAGGAAGGGCGGTAAGTTGCCTGGTGAATGTACAAGAGTGACTTACGAGAAGGAATACGGCATGGTGGGTTCTGCGATCTTTATTTGGAACACTTGTCCAACAAAGCCAGGATATATTTGAGATGCAAAAGGACGCTATCAAACCGGGTCAGAACGTTGTCATTATTGACGATCTCATAGCTACAGGTACGTTGATTATGGTAAATCATGCGATCTTTCTTACTGATTCGCGCTTAGGGGGATCCGCCAAAGCCGCGGGCGAGCTTGTTTCGAACCTTGGTGGGAAGACGTTGGGATATCTTTTCATCATAGAGATAATGTTCCTCAAAGGTGCATCAAAATTAGACGCACCAGTGTACTCGGCCATTCAACTCGACGAATGATCAGTTCATAGACTTAGAATAACCAAACGTGATCAAACCAATAGGCGCGTGTTTATTAGCGGATGTCCGTTAATGTACAATATTCGTGTGGTTTCCTTGTCCTGTTCCTCCTTTCCCACTGGTGCTGACTCTGATTCCTCGGCACCTTTCGTGTGTACCGAGATCCGTGGGGGTAATAAGCGTAATTTCTCGCCAATAGTCAATCTCTCTTCTAACATATCACCAGTCTTCTTGGGCAGCAGAACAACAGCAGAACTGCTGAGATCACCAGAGGCGACCAATTCTTCTGGGTTTGCAGTTGGGTTGATTCCGGTATCTTCATCACTGATGATGATGATAGTGGATGCCAATGCTGCACGAGCCTGCAAAAGCTTTTCCAGGAACGTGCATTGACCTCGATGTACCACAAGCGCACTATCAGGGTAATTGCGTTCGAAAGGAATGCAGCCATAACGATTTGACGCAGCTCGCCGTACAGATACTCCTTCAGGTCGTTGTATAGATAATTCGGGTATTGGTGAACTTTTGGAATCGTGAGGAAGTGTTAGGTCGGCTCCAAATAGCGCAGTGTAGCCAACAACCACGGCATCAATAGCTGCATCGCGGACATCGGAATCCGATGATTGTTTTAAAGGTTCAGCATCAGAGAAAATTCTGAGCGAAATTTGCAAATCGCGGTCCTTCTGTGCAAGATTGTCATCTTGGAAGATAGACGAGTCATTAATATAAACGGTGTGACCTGGTCTGACAGTGTAGTGACCCACTATGAGATACAGTAAAAATTAGGACTATAACATTAACTGTACACTCACATCTCCTGATATCGTAGCCTTTGCCATCCAATCGTTGGACGATCTGGGTCCGGATGCCAGTAACATTATGGACGATAAAACCATCTGGCCGTGGTACGAGCTTGACATAACTTGGACTGAGATCTTCCGGAACCGACTTTCCATTGGGAGCAAGGATGAACTCGAAGGACTATCTGGGTCTCAATAATTGTGTCAACTGTATGTTTGAAACACTCACATAGGGTTCTACCTTAGGCCTTTCACATGATCCGTCATGAAACCAATGCTGCTCGTCGATTGGTGAAGGAGATAGCCCAACAAGATGACGAGGGTACTCCATATCAGGCCGCGAACGAACGCCAACCACCAACCCTGAGCCTGTCCCTCCAAAAGTATGAGAGAACATGAATGGTGCGTACGCAGGACACTGATGTTTCTCAATGGTTCGCGTTCGTCTACGAGCTGGCGGGGTAGGTCTGAGATGCTCCTGGTCAAGAGAAAGAATGTGCCCTTCTGTTGTAAATACATAGTTAGAATCGTTGTGGTGTAGTGGATTATCCTCATCAAAGAGAAGGTATAGATACTAGCAGGATTCTCAGATGAAGCCATGAGATACCGAATATATGTTCACCTTGAGTGTCTCCGAGAGTGCAAAGGACTCCATGCGATCATCACGTTTGTTAGATCGGAGATCTTTAATGCCTGTCAGGCCACAATCCACTTTCGTGCGCGTTGTTAGATCGAAAAGGACGCGTTCCCCAACATCAAGGTAGAATGTGTCCCGAGTTGCCTATTCGAACATCAGCAGACCTCAGGAAAATGGGGGGCAAACATACTCGATATAAGTACCACGTAGATTCGATGAATTCTGGACGAGAATACTACATAAATTTTCGAACAAGGTTATGAACGCAGCCTACCTGGTCTTAATGGATATTGATGAGATGTAGCTTGCTTGTAACTCGTGTCGTATACTTCAGGAAGGCCGGAGTGCTGTCTCCATAGATTATAATCTAAAAACAAGATTCATCATGGAAAAATAAAAGGAAGAAACACGAACTAACAGACCATGTGCAATTTAATTGCACTTTGAACGTCACCTGCCAAAACTTGTAGTCCTGGCCAGAATGCAGATAAAGAATCAATGGTGTGATATGCTACATCACCAGAGTGCATATTCACAGTCCGAAACTATGTAGAAATCCGTTAAGAGCAGGAAAGACATATTCAATCAAAATATTTACCCAATACCCGTCTTGAGCCCGTGCATATCGCATGACAGCCGCGTAAGCATCATCCCAAACATCAAGAAACTCAAGTTCCCCTACGTCAATTGTCGGCCAGAGAAACTCTAGCTAGATTAGGAAGTAATTACCGCTGAGGATGTACCATTTCAAAGCGTATTCATAAAACGAATCGATCCCGGCTCCAATTCCAGTTGTCTCTGGGTAAGTCCACCTCTGATATAATTTGTCAATGAGATGCAGAACATGAACAATTATCGAGACTGACTCCTGTTCGGGTATCTATTGTGTTGCCTATAAGGCCTATATCTGATTTGCGATTCCATATCCCAAAAAATGCCTACAAGGAATTTATGACCCAGAAAAATGATGACCGTGACGTTGGGTTACATACTTTGTAAGCGGCCTTTTCGAATCTATCATCTCCAGTTAAACGACTAAGGGTAGCAAATTCCAATATGAGAGAGCCTGCGCCGGCACTACCTGCGAAGGACATCATCTTAATACTTGCCGTAATCAACACATCGATCGTACATGTTTCAACTGATTCGCCTTTCATAACTCCATGTCGAAGATTTACCTTTGAGACGTTATCATTAATACCAATGGAACACGGGTACCGTCCTTACCCTGGCGTATGGTAGTCCTGTCGGCGTTGAGAACGCAGGTAACAAACGTTTGCCCAAGTCGTGCGCTAAGGAAAGCAGTTCTCCCTTATACCAAGAGAGATGAAAAGGTTGCCCCGTCCGGTTTGCAAAAATATGTGCAGATAAGAGACTTCCAAGGACACGTATCGTAGTTTCAAATACTTGAGGTTTGGTATCGACATCAAAGCTAACCCAGTCGATAACATTTCGGACAGCCCGTTCGAAGCCTGGCCGATCATCAAGTACGACAAATGTGTCCAAAACGTCGATTAGCGTTAGAGAAAAGTTACCAGCAACGTCATTAGATGCTATGTTTGCCCTAATCTTGATCAGTCCCGTTTACTACAGAGCATGACGATCCAACACTCACGGGTTAGACCAGTCTGGTCCCTGTCCCGAGCAAGAAAGAGGAGTCAACTTTAGAAATTTTGGTCAATTGCACGCTACGACAACGCTACGATTATAATCAAAGCTACCTCGTCAAGAGGAAACGCTATAAATTGTCAGAACATATTCAAGGGACATAATTGAGACGTATACCATAAGTCATGTAATTATCAAATCCATGATACCAAAGCTCCCGAGTCTTCTCTCTAAGGTGTAATCAAATCCAATGGACAACACTCCTTGCTGTAATTGACTTACCGAGCTGTCAATTTACGCTGAGGTGTCCAACCTGATGAGCTACTGAGCGGATTGGTCGCATCTGTTGCATGAAACCACCGCAAACCACTGGCAAGAACGACAAGAGAAATTGAAAGTTCTCGCAAATACCAGCTCTTCATGAGGGGTATAACAGGCAAAGCCTGGGCAACAGTCAACCTCGACAATGGAGGATGCTAGTAGTGACTTATAAATAAGACTGCCCCATTCATGGACGTGGCCCTATTATAAATATTATTTTAAAATAAAAATAATTTCAATTTTGCAAAAATAAGAAACCGGGCCGACACTTAGACTACTTTGCTCGCCAACCATGACAGACATCACTGACGTCTCTCAAGCGCTCGGAGATTTCATGCTCAAAGGATATGTAACTAGTTCAGTTGTCTTTGTAAATTGTGCCAATTTATTATTAGGTTCTAACAGATCAGTCGTGTCCCACTCCTGGTTGTGCAATTCCGATTCTGCGAACACCAAGTAGAATATCACCAGTATTAACATTTTGCGTTCAATGTAGCAAAGACAAGAATCAAGGTGTTTCTTCTGCAATTCATTTATATATGTCATATTTACACCATATCCAGCCCAAAATCCGACACGACGAACAGGAAATGAAGAAACTGCTGCTTCGGCATCTAACTCATCTAGTTCGCATCACTCGCCTTCATCTACTCCTCCAACGGAATTTTCAGAAGCCGCAAACTCATTTGTTTTCGAACTGCCCCCAGAGACCGATGAAATCAGGCGGCGCCGGGAGCAATCCGATCGTGCTTCATCAGAAATCGGAAAGAAACTCTTGAAGGGCTGGACTATGCTTGGGGAGGAATGTCCAAACGATGGATGCTATGGTGTCCCCCTTGTCCGGCCTCCAAATGTTGGGGGCACTGCTGATTTACGGAAGGTCTGTCAGAGGAAGACTAATTGTTTCCTTACCTGACAATGGTTATAGGAATGTGTCATATGTAGAAGTTCATTTATGACAGACGTTGATTGGAGTGGAAGGGAAATACTCGTCCCTTACGTGGTAAAAACAGGTGCGAGTAGTCATATTTGTCGTGAAATCATGCAAACCCGAGTAGATCATTCAAATGCGAAGTCCCAGTCAACATCTGGTGCAAAAATGCGTGAGCCTTCCTTGCAGGGTACACCCCAAAAAAGACCAAAACTCTCATCATCTTTGGATCTTCATCCTGCGGGACATGTGGGTTTTTATAATAGAGTTGTCCGAAGCTTTGGTTGACTTAAACAACAGCGTACAACTCCCGATGTCACCAGTAATCAAGAGGTAATCCGAATCGGTGCCAGCCTGCATAATCATTCCCAACCCAGTGCTACTCTTTGCAAATCTGGATTGGATGATACCCTGAGCGAGACTTCCGATGCCCTGCAAGCATCGTTGGAAGCGCTTTCCTCAAGCTTACGGACTCTTTCCTCTGAGTCCCAGCTTGATCCATATGCAATTGGTACGACCGCCGACGCTATTGGCAAGGTAACTCAAGCGCTCAGCCAAGTTCGACAATTGTAGTAGCAATGAGTAAGGAACAACCTCGACTCGTGTAATGACATGAAATTGTATGATTTTCCCTAGTCAGATCTATAAGATGTGCACAAGAGCCGCATAGCTTGTTGAAGGATGACATCAATGACACAGGTTTCTCAAAGGACACATGGTTTCCTCGTGCCCTATATAAATACATACCAGGCAAAGGGCTCCTCTAAAGCCCACTCAGACTCACTTTACAATGCCATCCCCACTTACTTTTTTCAAAAATCTAACCAATCAGAAAGGTAAAGACCAACCGAGTCCACTCTCTCCAGGTGGCTATCGGGTTCGAGGCAAGCTAAGAAAGCCTTCAATACGTCATCCTGCAAGTCAAAGCGTTCAAAGAGAAGCTGAGAATGTTGAAACGGATGACCGAGAGCCAGGACAAATGGTACGGGCCAAGCATATTCATTCTCGATAGTCGATCGCACTTACACATTCCAAGGACAACTTAGAAGATGACACTCCTTACCACCCTTCTATCCCAGAAGGCACCGAAGAAGCCTGGCGGAGATTCCCTCCTGCACATAGGATTGATACTGCCATGACACACAACAGTAATCGTCCATCATCTCGACCTCGGCATTCCCCCGTACCTTCCGAAAACCCAATTGTGAGCCGCTACTATTCTGCGGCAAATGCAGTGCAACCACAGCCACGAGAGCCAATGCCGCCGTCTAGGACATGGAGTACAATACCTTCTGTGCGTCGAGAATCGGTGCCACAGAGGGGTCCCGAGGGATATGGTATCGATGATGACTTGGATGCAACCCCCCACGCCCAAAATACTCTTTTCAGACAGACGACGAGTTCTCGACGATCTCCTGTCCGTACACTAGGCCAATTACCGAGTATACATGAACGTCGCTTGCCCGAGCCGCCCAATACTTCATCTGTGAAACAGGTGGGCAAGCTTGGCGCTGTTCGTCTTGTTCGTATTATTCAAATAAATGGATCAGGTGCCACAACCCTCTGAACATGTACGTCATGCGCACAATTCGGTAAGACAGTCAATACCAAGAGCTGCTAAGGTAAGTCCTTCCGTTTTGAGGATGTACATAGCAAACACGGCATATTAGTCTGCAGTGACGTTCGATCGCGAGACGGATTTTGATGACGGTGACGAAGCATCCGATCCAGAAGTATACCATTACATTGTCCCAACCGGTGTCGAAGTAATATTCGAAGACGAAGCTGGAACTGAAATCACAAGGTAGGCCTAATTGATTGCGTCAACAAATGTGTCCTACATCTAAACAAAAGAGTTGGCAATACGATCACGGCTCCGAATCCAACGCGTCCTTTGAAAAGTGCTCCAATAGTCGTCCAAAACGAATTTGGAAGAGTCTTGTATCAGTATGTTCATGGACTTCCACTCGGCTGGTTGAATTCTGATATACTTATTGACTAGAGATGTTTGGCCACGGCCCAAAGGCGACCATTCCCGTGGAACAAACCAAAACAATCGAAACGAAGTTAGTGAAAGCGGGCCGTATCCATTCATGTTTGTATTCCATCTCAATTGGAGTTTATCGTTGATTGACCAAGGGATAAGGCTCGAAAGAATACATCCAGGAGTCATCAAAAGAAATCAGTGAGGTTCCATCGACACCCGAAGGTCAAATATTGATGACCTTTAGTCGTACCACTGGGGCAGTGTCTTCCCCAACTTCAACAAAGTTAATAATGATCGACAAGGGAGGACACCAGATTCCAATGTAAGGAAATATGCTTTGTGATTGTTTCCCTGTGTTCTAATCACAAATCATCACGGAAGAACAACTGCGAATGTGATTAAGGAGAATTCCAAACGGCAACGTCATCATCTAGTTCCTAGTAGTCAAAACGAATCCATCAGCAATGCCTAGTTGTGTGGACATTGAATCGCCTTACTATGTCGCTTAGGGTGGCCAGGACCGCGATCACGGGGTCGCGAGATGTCACCTGTGACCATACTAACATCGTCCTTACTGAGATGAAGGAAGCCGTTGCTGAAATTTCCAACTCCCATTTTGAGACCCTTCTCCCTTCTCCGACTGACGGATGGCGACGAAACCTCGAAGACTCTTTTTAGTGTTGGATGGTAATTCCCCAAGTTTTTCGCCTGCTCACAACTCAGTTAGTAGTACATAACTTCGGAAAATCACACACCTCCTCCAGTCGTTGCTTTCCCCGCTCTCTTTGTTTTCGTATGATGCCTTCTCGAACGCGTTTAGCCGCCTTGTTTCTCTCTGTCTCTCGCGTCCGTCTCTCACCCTTCCCTATCTTTACCTGACCAGAAAGTTCCATTATGCGACCTGTAAGAGCTTTCTGTTTCTTGCCCGGCGGTAAATTTAAATCTGTATTAAGTGAGGCTGGTAGCAATTTTGTATGAATCAGTTTGTGTAGTAGAGCATCGTTCTGAGCGTTAGTACTGCCAAAGAATAAGTCATCAGGATAAGTGAGTTCCATAAGACTTACAGATCGTCTCCCTCTTCGATTGAATTTTGTCTTATATTCTGGTCACTTTGAGTTCCCAATGTTTTTAATCTGCTGATATTGGAGGACTGTACAAGGATTGGTTCAACAGTCAGTGAAATTGGTACCTAGACGAACCATGAAGGCCTTCATTCGAACACGGGTGGTCTTTCGGAGGCCGACGTCGGAAAAGACGACGACATTGTTTGAATCAGAATCAGCTTCAGTATCTAGCAGACATTAATGGCCTTGTTCGTCAAGGCAGTCTGACAAAGTACATACCAGTTTCCTCTTCACATTTCGGACCTTCAGAAGCAACGTCTAGACAAATCCCATGCCATTCCTCTTCTTCAGGTTTGTCTTGTGAACAATAGGATCCCCCGAGGCTTTTCTTTTTCTTGAATGAGTTTATTGCGTCCAAGGGGCCGAAGGAATTTAAGAAAGCTTGACCATGAGCTTCCAGTATGTTTAACAACTGCTCGTTCTCCGAGTCTGACATGGCAGAGAAAATTGAGGTACATAGTTCCGGCCATAATTGATATGTACTCGGCATCAAAATATGACTTTCGTATGTAATATTTATCTAACACTGGTCTACTGGCCTTCACCACCATGTCACAGACTCAACACGAACATAATGGGGCTTCTCAACCATTTCCAGAAAAATTACTCCTAAAAGCACCATTCCGCGGCCGAGCTCTAGAAAAGCCGTTAATTGATATTCCAGAAGAAGAGCAGTGGCGTCTTATCAAGCAAACAAGGATTCTGGACACTGCTAAGCAGCGAGAGAAGGTGACTTCTGTGGAAGAAAGAATATCGTTTGGGGATGAAATATTTCATGCTATTCTCTTGATCATTCCTTTTTCATCGCTGTTACTTCTCATGGAGATGTATGATCCAACGTTTCAATGTTTGACTTATGTTAAGAATTCGTTCTAGTCTTATTCGGCACCAGTACGGGAAGCCTGCTGATATGGAGAGCCTCGCGGACAGAATGGGTCCTGCTGTACCAAGTTCGTTTCCCTCCTGCTAGTAGTGTCGCTACGACCTGATGATCCTTGCAGTTCTGTCTATCTTCATTTTCTACAGTGAGTCCAACCATTCATTATTCAACACCGTTGACTCAGTTTTGCTATTAGCAAACCGCTACAAGGAGTATCGCAAGTTGCAAATTGCTCTTTTTGTTCTATCCTGTATTACAGGCAGTAGATTGATATACCAATATAACAAGGCTTCTTGGCTTGTTAATATGAAGCAGGTAAATCAATCCATTGTCTCTACATCACATTCTGACTGCTTGTAGTGTCCACCTCTTGTCACACTCTGGGTTTATACCATACTTCAACTTGATCTTGGTCCGGCAGTACTTAGTCTTATCACCGTAGCAAGTTTCGTTTGGTGGAAAGGCTTAAAAATCAGATAACATACATGATCCTAGTAATCGAAATAATTATATACCTCCCAGGAGGCCGATGGTCTGAAACGTCATCCTGGAACCCGAATCAGCGGTTTTTAAATCAGTCATTCGGACTTGAGCGGATTCAGATGATGACAAGACCGAAAGCTTTCAATTTATGCTTGACTATACGCCAAACATGCGGGTAGGTCTTTTCCCGATGTAGCACCTTGAGCAAGCAAAGAAGTTCTTCGAAATTAGACATTGGGACAAACCAGAGAAATGTGCGTCCATGATTCAGACTTGAGCTCATGGGATTTCATCCTCATCTAACTGTTTCGCGAGTGATTCAATTTTACTCTGTCAAGTGAAATTGATCGATTCTGTGAAGACTTCCAACAAGGAAAAGGGTGCTTACACGGAAGGTTGTAGAACGGCCTTCCAGACCGTCTCTAAGGATATTCAATTGCCAACGCAATCGGCGATTGCATTGACGCTGTATCTCTAACCGTCTGCAATCAAGTCTTTCCACAAATGCTTTATATACTCGATCATCACGAGCAAAATAGGAAGACTAGAAGTGAATTAAAAA
>JAIUJM010001020.1:0-10836 GCA_026262225.1 Inosperma sp. D86 | reverse complement strand
GGTCGGACGAAGAGACTGAACATCGCGTCAAAAAAAGCATTCTGGACTATCTTGAATAGAGAAGGCATTTCTGTGTAACCTCAGTTCACTATCGTAGGACAAAAATATAGAACCTACCTCCTGTACAGAAATTTGTCGCTGTGGTGGTGTAACAGCATTTTTGTTCTTCTAATCATCCCTGTACATTCACATCGGTTAAGAGGACGGCTTCACGAACAGATCTTCTCGCTTGGCTCAATGACTTGTTGCAAATAAATTACAACGAAGGTCGAGCAGGTGGTGACTATTGTCGATAGAGTGGACATCGGCTGCTGAAATAATCCGTCCATAAAAGAAATGGGGGCACGTAACGACAGCTGAACGGTGCGCGGAGAAAATTGTTGGCCCCCGTTTCGAAGAAGAGGAACATGGAATTTTTCAGCCACTGGACGAGCATTTGCGGACTTCCCCACTCCAGCAGGTCCATGCAGCCAGATAAGATGGATTGAGGTCTCGATGTCCCTTAGGCACGAGCAAGTATTTTGGACATAAGGCTTTGAATCACTGATAAGTAAACCAACCACATGGTACCAAAAAAATATGAGAGCGTACATTGATAATCGATTGGCAATCTGGACCGGCAAGTTGGCATAAGTGTGCCCGATTTTAGAAACAAGTCTTGTAATTTTTTAGAATAATGTAAGCCACTTCAATGGTCTTGATTCTCTGTTTCTTCCCAGGATTTTTCGGCGTCGTCGTTGCTCTCTTCCGGCCCCTCTTTCGTTACTGTCCAAGTCTTCGAAAGCAGAGACCAAGTCTTTCCCTCGCACCGAAGACGCGCTATGTTCCTCGCTGAAATGAGGTTGACATTGACGGGTTGTCACTTGTGCCCGTGAGCAATGTTTTTTTGGTTCACCTTGATCAACACACCCAATTGCTTACTACAACAGGGTGTACACGGCGACGAAGAGCTGGATTTTCGAGGAGAGAAACGGGGAACAGAAGAGTCGGGTGCTATTGAAGCGAAACAAACATGCTGTTCACATTCAGTAGCGGGATCGGTCGTGGAAATCGGATCAAATCACGAGGAGATCATCACAGTCCGAAACCTATACCAGCTCCATCGTCACCATTCGTCCCAGATTCGTATTATCATCATTATTCTATGCTATCAGCGGTTGTTTTCATCTCAACTCAGCCAATCCGACAGCCACTTGCAGTTGGGTATTTGTGTCCTCGAGTCAGGATAAATCATAGCAGAGACATTTGCAGTTGCTCGGGTAAGTTGCAACTTTTTGCTTTCTTACAATTCTTATTCACGTCTTCTTTTTTTTCTCAGTTTGGAGCCGAAGTTATCAGGGTTGAAATGCAGACATCCCCTTCGCCTTTTCAGAAGCGTGGCTATCGATCTTAGGAAACAAAAAGGTTGAGAGTAAGTGTTCCTACCTCCAACACGAACACGTAGCTAACGCCAAACTCACAGCTTAATGCAGAGACTTGAAGTAAGGAGTTGAACAAAGTTGTACTCGAACTTTTCAAACCCGGAAGTACGTCCTTCCCTTTTTTTTTGACTTCATAACCATGCGCTTTCTCACATACATACCAGTTGAAAAGTGGTATTGGGCTTTGCCGACCCCCGCCAGATCTCATCTTCACGTGTATCAGCGGTTATAATCAAGTCGACCTGCTATACATATTTCCGGACCCCAAGACTGGAGATTTAGTGGGTGCTCCCGTTCGACCTAATATCAGTCTGCATGTGGCAGCTTTCCAGATGGTAAGCCATGTTCACGCTATTTTATATATTTGCTTTCATGTTCCTTGCTAGGTTCTTGCTTTACTGTCGAGACCCGAACAGGATTGGGGATTGTAGATGTAAGCATCACCGAAAGGTTGGTTTTGTCTCCTGAGCCGTACTATTCGACTTGTCCTCCTACAAGTATTCTGCAGCTACGGTTTTGTCTCAACCTGACCCAGACAACATTAATGTTCTCATGATAAGGCAGATTGTAGCTGGGCCATTTGCATTGACATTGCTCAGGTAAGTCGGAACTTTTTGCTTTTGAACTTATTTCACAAATCTCATCATTTACGACTTATCTTTTTTTTCGTCAGCTCGCTGCTAAAGTTATCAAGGTTAAACCAGGGAAGGCAGTGATCCATGGTACTGGACTTAGCCAGAAAAGTCTGACTATTGATCTTACAATAAGGACACACCACTAATGTCAAATTTACAGCTTGGGAAGCGACTCACAGTAATAAGTGATGTCGTATTGAAAATTTTCAAAAACCTGGACAGTAGGTATTTCCTTTTTTTTGACTTCATACCCATGCGCCCTCTAACATATATAGCATCAAGCCATTTCACGCATATCAGCAGCTATGGTAAATCAGGGCCTTTGTCAACTTGATCAGGATTCACTTCTGTCTGTGAAGCTGAATCTTATAAACGGCTAACCAGAGTTTGTTAGCAGCTCCTGTTTGACTCAATATCAATTGGGGTGACTGAATGCATGGGCCTTTTCCCCTTGTTTTTGTGTTGACTTATATTCATTGGTAGGTTTTTGCTTTACTGTCTAAACAGTGAAAATGATTGCCTGGTTCAATTAAAACAGGAGGGATTGTGAATGATAGGTAGAAGACAATGCAGACCTTATTTATGGCCATCTAATGACTGCAATCAGTTGTACAGACCTAAATGGTCCAAACTATCAACACAATTAACATTGAATAAAAAGAAGGGACAAAATTGAGGCTGTGATTTCAAGCTAGACAAGTCAAAGAACAGTGAAGTAAAACTAGATTCATACTATACATACTAGTCACTAGTACCAGTTATTGCAGACTAATAACTATTTCCAGAACTTGTCCAGAACTTCTTATATAACTAATGCAGTTTCAAATACAGGTTATATGGAACATGAAGGAACAATTAAATCTGCTAAGAACTACACACCAAAATGAACATATGGAAGCCACATCAAAAATCCATTTGGTTCATCTCCAAGCTTTGTCCTAAGCTGCTGTACAGCATAGTGCAGTGCATATGCTGCCTTTGATCCATCTAGCCTTGCTTTGCCATCAACAGTACCTAGTTCTAACAATTTGCTATAAAAATCTTTTGCAACCATTTGACCATAGTTATCTGATATTGGCCACATTGTTGCAACAACACTGCGATATCCAGCAACCAACATTCCAGCAGCAAGATGAACTGCCTCATCAGGAAGATCATTATCACCAGTGCTTGTTTGGCATGCAGAGAGAAAGGCAAAGTCAGCATTGGAAAGGTTCAATTTGATTAGTTCTGAGAGTTGAAGGCATCCATCATGAAGATAAAAGCCACTTTGCAATGGCTTTCCCATAACTTGGGTTCCATGACATGCAAGGTGAATAGACCCATATGAACCCATAATACTCTTGACTTGCTCTGTTGTTGCAATTGCATCAGAGAAACAGATTGAGTCAATTCCATGTGTTTGCATCATACTATTCAATAAAGTTGTTTCTTTATCAACTCCTGAAATCAATGGAAGATTTGGTGCTTTGGATTGACTGATTAGGAGGATATTGTTTAAAGATGTACTTTTGGGTTTGGTCTTATTAATAAGAGTGGTGATACTTAGTTGGAATATAGGATGAAACAGCATAGTCAAGAAGTGAGCAAGGAATTGTATCCTTATATATGCCAGCAGCATGAATAGGAAGAAAGGCAAATGGACCAGTTGGGCACCACCAGATGTGGCTTAGTGTTAATGAAAACTTTAATATAAATGTTAGCTACTACTGAAGTGCAGCTTTTATTAGTACTAACCTGAAGTCCAAGAGCATATAGTATAGGCTTGACCAACAGCTTCCAGAGATCCTTCAAAACAGAATAAATAGTTGATTGAACTTGAGAAGACACCTGCATAGCTCGATAATGCCCTTCTCTTTGCAGAGTGTGAGATAAGAGATAAGTATGCATCTTCTGTTGCAGATTCTTAGCAATATCAACTGTTATTTTGGGAAGAGGAATATGAAGAGGCTTGTCAAAATTCTTCCTGAGAGCCACTGCATCACAACGTGTTTCACCAGCATTGATCAGAATCACTACTCCATTATCAGGCATATTATCAAGAAAATAAGAAACTGCATGAGGTTTGAGAAAGTGATCAAGGTGAGGCAATGAACGGATCTGTTCTAGAAGAGCCTTGCGCTCATCAGCAAGACGTCTATATTGACGAGCTTCTTCTTCAAGGGAAATTTTCTGAGCCATACTCTGATCCAGCTGGCTGCGCTGCTGATTACCTGCACTCTCAAGTTGAAAGGAAATTTCACAAAATCTTTGAGCAAGCACAGGATCTGCAGCTTTTACCTCATCAAGTGACAATCGCAGCTGATTTAACTGACTCCACACAAGACAGCGCCCTTGTTCTAGCCATTCAACAGCAAGATCAGCTCTGGAAAATGCAAAAGCCACTGCTGCTGCCCCACTTATAAGAAATGAAATTAAGACTGTATTCAGATTGTCATGACGAAGCTCAATTGGATAATCCAATCCAACAAGCTCTGTCAGAAGACTCACAGACAGAGTCAATGGAGCAATAAAGTCAGCAGGTTGACAAAACATGGCCCATCTTGTTGCTGCAAAAATTCTAGAAGATAGAGTTGCAGAAGTCATTAAAGCAGCTTCACGAAACAAGTTAAGACCCTCTTCAAAATCACTAATATTACCCATCAACTTGAAGTGAGTCATGAGCACATTTCCCAGACCACTAAGCCATATGGCTAGATCAGGATGACCAGCTGGAGTAAGTTGAACAGCCTGGCGGTTGCTGGTGATAGCCTTTTCCAGATCATCAGCATTATTCAACTTGTCAAAGCGAAGCTCAAGAGCATGTGCCAAACCATTCAAGTATATGGGTAGTATAGAATAACCAACTGGAGTGAGTTCAACTGCCTGGTGTTTGTTAGCAATAGCCTCTTCAAGGTCATACATGTTATCCATCTCGTTGAAGCGAGTCTCAAGCACACTTCCAAGGCCATCAAGATATGAGGGTAGTTGGGGATAATTAACTGGTGAGAGTTCAACTGCCCGGCGTTTGCTGGCAATGGCCTCTTCAAGATCATCCATATTATTCATTCGCTTAAAGCGGGTGTGAAGGACAATTCCAAGATTGTTGAGATATGAGGGTAGATCAGGATGATTGGCTGGAGTGAGTTCAACTACCCGGCGTTCAGCAGAAATGGCCTCTTGAAGGTCATCAATGTTGCCCATCCTCTTAAAGCGAGTCTGCAGTGCACTTGCAAGGTTGTTGAGACATAAATGCAGGGTGGGATGATTGACTGGAGTGAGTTTGACTGCCTGGCGTGTAATGGCAATGGCCTCTTCAAGATCATCAATGTTGTCCATCCGCTCGAAACGAATCTGGAGCACGATTCCAAAGTTGTTGAGACGTGACCATACACTGGGATGATCCATTGGAGTAAGTTTGACTGCCCGGCGATTGCTGGCAATGGCTTCTTCGAGGTCATCAATATTACCCATCCGCTCGAAGCGAGTCCGAAGCGCAACTCCAAGGTTGTTGAGACATGAGGGTAGGTTGGGACCATTGTCTGCAGTGAGTTCAACTGCCCGGCGATGGTTGGCAATGGCTTCTTCGAGGTCACCAATGTCACCCATCCGGTTGAATCGAGTCTCGAGTGCGCTTCCAAGGTTGCTGAGATGTGAGGGCTGTTTGGGATGATTGGCTGGGGTGAGTTCAACGGCTTGGCGGTACCTGGCAATGGCCTGTTCAAGGTCATCATTATTACCCGTCCACTCAAAGTGAGTCTGGAGGGCACTTCCAAGGTTGTTGAGACTGCAAGGCAGGTCAGGATGATCGCCGGGGGTGAGTTCAACCGCCCGGCAATTGCTGGCAATGGCCTCTTCGAGGTCATCAATGTTACCTATCCACTCGAAGCGAGTCTGGAGCGCATCTCCAAGGCTGTTGAGACATGAGGGTAGGTTGGAGTGGTTGAGTGGGGTGAGTTCAATTGCCCGGCGTTTATTGGCGATGGCTGCTTCGAGATCATCGATGTCACCTATCCGCTCGAAGCGAGCCTGGAGCGCAATTCCGAGGCTGTTGAGTCGTGAGGGTAGGCTGGTGTGGTTAACTGGGGTGAGTTCAACTGCTTGGCGTTTATTGGCAATGGCCGCTTCGAGGTCATCAATGTCACCCATCCGCCTGAAGCGAGCTTGGAGTGTAATTCCAAGATTGTTGAGACGTGAGGGTAGATCAGGGTGATTGACTGGGGTGAGTTCAACTGCCCGGCGTTTGCTGGCATTGGCCTCTTCAAGGTCATCAATGTTACCCAATCGCTGGAAGCGAGTCTGGAGCGCATTTCCAAGGTCGTTGAGACACGAGGGTAGGTTGGAATCATTGACTGGTGTGAGTTCGACTGCCTGGCGGTAGCTGGCAATAGCCTCTTCAAGGTCACCAATGTTATCCGTCTGTTCGAAGCGGGTCATAAGGATGTTTCCACGCCCGGTGAGGTCGACATGTTCATCTGGGTGGATTTGCCCAGCGTTATCTGGCGATTGCATCTTCGGAATGTCGTCTATTCGCTTCAACCGATTCTAGAGTGAAAAGGCAAAACGAAAGATGGATGGGCGCTGCTGAACGGATTGTACAGCCGGTCACGTGTGCGGCAAAAGATGTGTAGCGGCGACTTGACAAACAAAAGGGGTGAACTGGACACTTTCGAGGGAATTTAAGCAATGGGCTGCACGCAAAATTATCCACTGGCCTGTTGACCACATTTGCTGCCGCTCTTTCGACAGGAATTCTGCCCATAATTACGGCACCTTGACCGCATCCATAACCTCTGGCACTTCATGGACAAGATTGACTTGAGAAATCCCGAGATATATATTTTTACCTATAGCAGCTGCAGGTCAAACGATTAAAAGATTAACCGATGAGAAGGAAACGTACCATTTTCCAAGCATAATATCCGCCACCGTGACTACTTTCTCCGGAACAGTAGCCAAGGGCATGTCTCTTCTTTCTTTCTTAAAACACCGCATCTGTTATAACCATCTCGTACAGTCTCAAAACTTCGTTTATCTCTGGATGAACTCGAAACCGAGCTGCAGAAGATCCGCCAACAATGCGAAAATGCGATCCGTACTCGCGTGCTAGTTGCTTCTGCTGACAAGATTAGCGGTGGAGTAGGAATTAGGACCTGTAAGTCTAGAGCACCTTTTTGCTGTCATTGTTTGCGGGTTCAGACGTAGCAGAGGCGCAAAAAGAAATTTCTCGCAATATAATCGGAGGGGCAGAACTTTTGTGAATTCTGCACTGACTAACCTCCCATGTCAACCACAGATAGATTTGACGCGTTTGAGGACAAAATCTATTGAAAGGAGCATATAGGGTCGACGGTGGGCATGGCGATGCGCGACAGGGAGAAGGTAGAAAGTCGAAGGACCTTGAGCATCACAAAGGACCGTTGATTTTTTTTTTCGACGAACGAACTATGTAGCGGTGCCGTTCGTAATACGTTGGATAAAATCTGGAGCATCCAATCGTCAGATGTGGTGTCAGGTTAGCTGTTGGCGTAGACGAACTCATTGAACAGTCACAACACGAACTCCCTTTCTTAAATGAGGAAGCCCTCGGTTTTCCCCCCCATAGTCGAGGGCCCACATCCTTTGACGTACACCGAGAAAGGTCCTTGGACCCAGATTTGTGTTCCTCGACTGAAATGAGATTGACTTTGGCGGGTTGTGCCCGTGAGGCAAAGTTTTTTTTTGGTTCACCTTGACCAACACATCCAACTGAAGAGTCGGGTGCTATTGAAGCGAAATAAACGTGCTGTTCACGTTTGGTGAGGATGGTCTCTCCCTGGTCAAGATTGACTTGAGAAATCCCAAAACGCTGAGATATATATTTTACCTATAGCAAGTGTAGGTCAAATAATTAAAAGATTAATCGAGGAGCAGAAAACGTACCATTTTCCAAGCATCATATCCGCCACCGCGACCACTTGCTTCACATTTTCGAAGTTGCTTTTTCTGAAAAAGGTCGGGAATTAGAACTTTCGTGAATTCTGCACCGACTAACGTCCCATGTCAACCCAAGGTGGATTTGACGCGTTTGAGGACAAAAATCTGGAGCATCCAACTTGTCAGATGTGGTGTTGGCGTAGACGAACTCATTGAACAGTCTCAACACGAACTCCCTTTGGAAATGAGGTAGTCCTCGATTTTCCCCCCATAGTCGTGAAGCAGAGAAAGGGCCCACATCCTTTGACGTACACCGAGAAAGGTCCTCAGACCCAGATTTATGGTCGAAGTTGGTGTTAAAGATAGGTGCTGACTGATGTGATGATGCTAGGAATCGATGGTCATAAGAACTTTTTAGCATTTGTGTTACATAAAATTGAGGTTAATCCAAGACAACAAATTCCAAAATGCGGGGGCACCTTGCCACACCAGAATTTGAAGTAGTAATCACAAACTTGAGCGACGCTTTGACTTCACCTTCACCAACGTGACATTTCCTCGTCCATCGCTCCGATATCCTGAATTTCAAGGCCCACATCTACACCAATGCAGGCATGAATATTCTGGATTTCCGAGTTGTTTCCTCCTCCATTTCCAATGTGCATCGTCCCAGAAATGACGAAGTCCTCACCACATCCACTTATTCTTTGGCATCCACAGGATCTCCTCCAGCTGCTGCTTCCTTTTCATCTTCATCTTCACCCTCACCCTCACTAAAATCCGAGTCATCACCATCACCATCATCACAAGGATCATCCTTCCCAGTCTCAAACTCCCAAACATCAACCATCGTCTCATCACCCCGACGACAAGCAACAACACACCACCGTCCCCTAAACACAACCTTCCAAACTCCAATCGGCGGGCCCGAATCCATCATCATCATCATCACCAATTCCCTCTCCAACGTCCCATCTCTAACATTCCACACTTTCAAACGCCCAGATCCAGATCCACTCACGACTTTAAATTCATCATGCTGGAAAGCCGTAATCGCATCTCTATGTCCCACGAGGGTATGCTCAAGTTCACCCGTGGCAGGGTCCCAGACGCGGAGCATTCCATCGCCTCCGCCAGAGACGAGGAATGAAGGTGAGAGACCGAGAAGACCAACGAGGGAATCGTGGCCTGTTAATGTATGTTGGCATTGGCCCGTGAGGACGTTCCAGATGCGGATAGTACCGTCCATTGAACTTGAATAGGCTTGCTTACGAGTCGTATCTAGCACGACGCTGTAAACTAGGGGTAATAAACGTTAATGTATGTTGAATGCATTGACAAATACAAATAAAAATTCAGAGCAAACCTTTCTGAGTGTGCCCCGTTAAGATCCATTTACATTCACCAGTAATAACATCCCAAACTCGAACAGTACAATCATAACTTCCAGAAACGAGCATACGACCTCTCGCATCGACCGCTCGTATCGCACCTTCATGTCCTTCAAGATCTCTCCTATGGTAAGGATTTTCATCCACATCCTACGTAAAAAAAATCAGAATAAGCTACACAACAAACCAACCCACGTACCCAAATCTTATCACCCTCACCCTCTCCTCCTCCTCCTAATCTAGGCAAAGTCCAAACCTTCAACGAACAATCACGACTCCCACTAACAATCAAAGGCCGTTTCGGCCACTTCTCCTTCACAACCTCCGAGTCCCCATCTCTCTCCGCCACATCAACCATCTCAGGCTTCACAATCACCAAACATCGAACAGTACCATCATGTCCACCAAACACATGAGTACACGATGATGATGATGATGATCTGCCTGTCCTAGACAAATCCCAAATCCTAACTGTCCTATCAGTCGATCCACTAACGAGCCTATCTTTACCACAAGACGCAAGCGCCCAAACACCGCCTTCATGGCCATGAAGAGTTTGGATGAGTTCTCCAGTTTCGGGAGAGTACACGTTGATAGTGTCGTCATCAGCTGCTGAAATTATCCGCCCATGAGAGAAGAGGAGGCAAGTAACAGTGGCTGAACCGTGCGCGGGGAAAGATATATGTTTTGGTTCGGGATCATGGACCCATCTTGTGCCAGTACTAGTAGGCATTTTAGTTATGGACGTGATCGGCAGACGCGAACTCAACGCGCAATGCCATAAATAACATAACCCAAATTTAGAAAATGCCCCTAACTCGAGTTCATCATCTTATTCAAGATTAATAGTTGAATCTACTATATTACATTTGAGAAAATGCACCTTGAAAAAAAAACAAAAAAAACAAAAACAAAATAATGAAGATGTACAACTTTGACTTTTAGTACCTTTTTTTTACAACAGGTCCATCTTTGGATTACAACCCCATTCCACCCGTAAACAAGATCAAAGAGAGCGAAGCATTGTAAAAAAATGACTCTCATCGCTCATCAGTTAATCATCCAATACAACAGATATAATACTCCCTTCAACACCAACCCTACTCACATTAGTAGTCGCTTTAGCCGTCGGAGCGAGCGATAATGATCTTGGCCTCTCTAAATCGACCTTTGCCCTCTTACTTGATATCGTCGCCATTCCAGTAACAGATACCCCATCAGCACCCAGTTCTCCATCTTCATCATCCAGACTTAGCTCTTCACTACTCCGTTTCTTTGCCCGTCTGATGGTGGGAGTAGGTGTTGCTGTCGAAGGCGTTGCAGGTGCAGCTGTAGAACCAATAGGAGTAGAAGTTTGAGACGAAGAAAGAGTAGGCTCGACTGCGGCAACGGATGATGATGTCACTCCGAAATCCGAAGCTGTCGTCGTCGTCATCGTCATCGGTTGGGCGTCTATCCTGGCCCGTTTAGGTGGAGTACCATTAGGCCGCCGAT
>JAIUJM010001018.1:0-10843 GCA_026262225.1 Inosperma sp. D86 | reverse complement strand
GGTCGAGGCGCCTATGGACAATGATTGACAGGTAGGGCGCCAAAGACCAGGTGGTGATGTCAACAAAAAAATGAAATTTTTGAGGTACAAAGCAGTGATTAAAATGATCATAACCCGTAGAGGGCATATCGATAGGCGCACGCAATATCCATTTAGGGCCGATTCATCTCAGAGGTACGACAGCTTTCAAAAAAGGTTGAGTCAACCTGCCTGAGAATTGTCTGTAAAACAGTATGTAACGCCTTCTATTTAGAATGTCAACGTCAAGTTTGTCACGCTTTGGATTATCAACGGCGGAAAATTGATTTAAGCTAAACAATTAAGAATGAGGTTGGACGTTACGGAACGCTGAAGCCTGAGTAAAGTGAGGAACGTTTGATCACGAAGGAGAATAGTGTGTATTACTATTAACACTAAAGGATCTCACGTTATGGGAATCGTACCGGAGCTGCCGTTGTATTTGATATTTTGTGATACCACGTTTTCTATTGTACGCGAACAGCCAGACTAAGTTAGTCTGGCTATATTACTATTGTTTTTGTTTGAATAAACAGCTGTGAAGTTGTGTGAACAGTAATGGACATCAGAGCACTTGATAGCCATGGCCAAGGCCATGGCTCATGTGAACGATTTTTTGAGGTGATAGACGCCCTTTACTGAGGTATGTTTGCACACATTGCACAGCCTCTGACTGAAATTTGAAAGTCAAGCGGGCTTAGCTCGTCGGGTAGGATATGAGAAGATTTAGGCGCCTCGTTGCTGAGGCGTGTTGAATGAATCATGTCTGCACATCATGTGCCAAGTTGAATGAGATTGTACGTTGGATCTCGGTAAGCAAGCGGCATCTGTGCAAATTGACAAAACCAGAAAAGAACATTCTGTCCAAACTGATAGGTAGTCTCCACCAGTCAGAAAGGGTTGAAGCCGGACATATGCGAGCGCCAATTGAATTCGGATATCACATCAAAGGGCGTGATTGACGCACGGCTCCTGGACCATTGGTTATACCACGCGAACCTGTAATAGCGCCAGCCGTATTTTGTTGTGTTTGAAGCATAACAACTGACATCAGACAGTACGGTCGTGTGCTGCGCTTGGAGTGGTAACGTGTACGAGAATTGAGGGGAGCGCGGAAGATGACAATCTGATAAACCAATATAAAGTCCGGTCACAATGTGTTTCGGAATCGGTGCCGAAAATGCCACGGGAAATCTGTCAACGCCCGATGAGAACGATTTTTCTGTGGACGCACTGCAGAAGTTGATACGAGCGCTTAAGTACGGAAAAGTAGCAATTTCTGGGCGCTTAATACGTACCCTTCTTAGTATATTTAGTCTATAACGACTCGATAAGCGCTCAGTCGACAGGGGCAGGGGTGATTAGGGTCCTGAACCAATTGAAAATCTGTGACAAGGCTGGCGGTCATCAATTTCGAATGGGTTTACGTACTATTTTAGCGCCTTTGCACGTGTCACACGGCCATAAAAATCGGACGGTGCATGTCTTCTTTCCTCCTTCTTCCGTCACATGCAAACAAGCGCCGACGCTTTGCTCCTCGATGCTCGCTCTCTCAATGTCTCCATCCACAGCAAATCCAAGGCAGATTGTCCTGTCTCCACCAGCTCCAAGGCCAGCTAGTTCAAGGGCCCCTGGTTATGACCAGCATGGAGCTGCTGCAGCTACAATGGCGACGACAGGTAGAAGAGGTACGTCCTGATCAGCTGGGTTCCACTGATCTTGGTGTATTTAACCTTGCTCTTTTAGGCGCAGATATCCTCGAAAGGAGGATTGCTCCAGGTGCTTTCTTTGATTCGGGGAGAAAATATGATCCACCGAAATGTCAGCCAAGAACCAGGGCTGCAATCATTGATACGATTACCAATTGGGCCTGTAGTGAACCGTCAGAGTGCGGTATGCTATGGTTATATGGCCCGACAGGTTGTGGAAAGTCATACATTGCACAAACCGTTTCACAGCTCTGTTCTGAACGTGGTTACCTCGCGGCCTCTTTCTTCTTTTCTAAAGGGATTGCGGGTCTTAATACAGAGAAACACCTCATGGCAACGCTAGCTCACCAAATTTCTCTTTCGATTCCTGATACACGCCGTTATATTGCACAGGCCGTGGAGAGCGACCCTTCCGTCTTCTCCGGACCCCTCGATGCTCAATTGCAGACTCTGATCGTGAACCCTCTTCTACAAGCACAGCAACTTTATCTCGGAGAACGGCGTAGTGGTCCCTCAAAGCGGTGGGCGCGTCTGATAGTAATCGATGGCTTAGATGAATGTCAGAATGGGAATAGTCAACGATACATTGTGCGGGTGCTCTCTACGGCCCTGATTCATCAACGTGTACCGCTGTATATCCTCGTTTCCAGCCGTCCTGAACCCCCTATCCGAGATTCCTTCAATTCTTACGACCTTCGTGACATCATCCGAACGCTGGTATTGGACGAGAATTACCTGCCTGATCCCGATATTCGCAGATATTTTTGGAGCCGATTCGAAAGCATTAAACAAAACCATCCTCTCAGGACCTATATTCCTTCTTCCTGGCCCTCAGCACAAGTAATCCAGTCCCTTGTTCAACGGTCGGCTGGTCAATTTATATATGCGAGTACCGTCATCAAGTATGTCGACTCTCCCCAACATCGACCAGTCGAAAGGCTCGATGCCGTTTTGAGACTGCAGAACCGGGCGGGCGATATTCCGTTCGCCGAATTGGATTGCCTTTATCGTCATGTGTTCTCCTCTGTCCATAATTTCCGGAACGTCACAAGAATCTTAGGCGCCTTGCTCTTCGCGTCACGTCGTTACTCGAAGCGAACAGCAGCTGGAGGTGAACTGGCGATCCCAATCACAGACCCGCGTTTCTTAGAAGAACTCTTATCTCTCAATCGTGGCGATGTTTCCTTCATTTTGGGCGACCTTCATTCGATTATCAACGTTCCAGATACGAGAAGAAATGCAGTGGCTACTTCTGGAATTCCTCGAACACTCGATAACGGCATACGAATCATCCACAGCTCGCTCATTGATTTCCTTACGGATCGTTCCCGCGCTGGCAGGTACTTCATCAATTCTGTCAAATCTCACGCTGAACTAGCTCGCGCCTGTTGCCGGAACTTGATATCGGGTAAGTTCTTCCTTTAAGGGAAGTCGTCGGAATTTTTCTCATGATAGCTCGGAAATTTTTCCGCTCGCTGTGCAGGTCACAAGTTCGTCCACCAATATGCAGGACAGTCCCTCGTGACACACTGTCGATTTTCGGTGTTAACAAATGAGCTGCTGGCGGACCTGTTTGACTTTGATCTGTCACTATGGATGACAACGTGCAAGACTTGGAGTGACGGTGGAGGTCCATTTGAGCAAGCATGGGCGGATCTTCCTGAACTACTACAATGGTTTCGGTCTCAGGTATTGTTCTGCAGCAATTTTTTTCTGAACAGCCCTTTGACAACTGCAATTCAAGACTTATCCCGATCCGCAACGGAACCTTTACGACCAACATATGGTATCGCTGGATCGATATCATTTCACAGCCCTGCAACCGTATTTTGAGGATGAGTATCTAACGGACCTCCTCACGTTTGTGACATATCCGGGTCGACTGTGGGATTGGATCCATATGTGGCCTCTTCTTGGACTACCGCAGAGCCAAGCTGGCGAGCAGGAAGAAAAGGATAGGAAGGGATTACATCTTATGGGGTTGAAGGAGGAGTATGACAAATACCGACGCATTCTTGGCGACTTTGTGACGGATGGCAAGAGAGCCGGGGTCTGCGTTCTAACCAAAGACCATTACACTCGAGTTGCGTACAAAATCGCTCGGTATCTATTTGAACCAAAAAAGCCGTGAGTTTTCATCTTCTCTTTTGTCTTTCTGCTGTCCTCAATTCATATGCATTTAAACGAACAGTGGGAAATTGTTTGAATACAAGCTGCCACCAGAATGGATTTGGCATCGTGAGGGATTGGACGACAAGATCTTTCGGGAGAAGAAGACAAAAGAGACCTTCCAGGCTGGACTTCAGTATCTTCCATTTTTCCTTCAACAAGCTTATCCCAAGAATGAATTGATCTCTTACCTCGAAAATAATAAACTCGACCTCATCCGTGCAAAAGAACTCCCACGGATCGCATGGGCAGAGGACAAGACAAAGGTTGAGGAAGAGGTAGCTGCCTACTTAAAGGTAAAGACTATCTACATTCTCGAGCTAAACCATGGCCGTTAATCTCAAACTGAACTACTTTTTAGCGCTGTAAAGAACCACCGCAAATAGAAACTGCCGAACATGCGCAAAACGGTGAACCATGATTGAAATGGAATGCAGCGCATGCTTTCTGACGGACCCAATATCTGTGATTCACCATTCATTTGATTGTCGAAAGTTGGCTTTGAAGTCTACAGGAAACCCATCTCGTCCACTCATTCTACTGGACTGATTGATGGATTTCCTGTAACCTTTACAGCCAACTTTGATCATCTACATGAGTGCAGAATCCCGTGATAACGAAAATAGAACCCCGTCCTCAGCCGTTTCAGTGCGTTGTTAACAACGTTTTCTTTTCCTTTTGATGCAGTTGAACGCGTCTGTCGGAGAAGAAAAAGGCTGCTTGCGGGGGATTTGGTCCCTATCTGCCTTTCAGTAGACGCTTAAAAATTTAGATGTTAGAGACCTGTCAATGGTCTCTGCCAAGCTATAGACGACTTCCACATGCTTCCCTTTTCTTTTTCTTTCTTTTCCATTCGACAAGATGTCACATGAAATATATATCGCCGCCGATGTCATATGCACCATCCAGTGGTCTTTTGTAGTAGATCTAGGTTTCAGGTCACAAAATGTCGTCGAGTTCCCAGAAAAAACATGCTGTACAGGTAATTACACAGCCTTTTCGTTAACAGCTAACTCCGAGTCTGGATCGTTCAGGCGCCCTGGTCTTTGTGAAATAAGGTTGTGCAGCCTAGGCGCCGGCATCTCTTGGCATGATCGAGGACCTGGAGGCCCCCGGATTCCGCCATTTCAGCATTCATAAATTAGGATGCTTCTGCGCAGGGTCCGTTTAGGTACGAAATCTCTGGATGACAACTACGGTTGCCAGTGTATTCCTGTTTTACCATCTCAATACAGATATTTCCTGTTGGTTCGAGGTCGTACTATGACTGTCTGAAAAAAGCCTTCTCTCATCGAATTCCGTGTTCGTGATTAAATATGTAAAGCGCACTGCAGTGCTTTACTTATCGGGAGAAGTTAACGTACGTCTACTGGAGCGCTGATTCAAAGTGGGCTGTTGTGTTGCTATTGACGAGAAATGATCATGGACAGTCACATCATCGATCCAGCATAGCCCGGCATTCCCGTATTTCCTTGTCTGTCTTCCAGCAAATCCAATTGTTATCACGATTCCCATACATTGAGTGCCCAAAGGAGGAAGCTTTTGTCATACTCCTGGGACGGGGTATGCTGACTGGTGGGTTTGGATTGTGCAGAGGACCGAGTAACGTTGACAGTACTTATAACCAGATGACGGGAGTTGCCTAGGATTTGTGAAACTCGCTAACGATATCTACATTTAGGAAAATCGCTTGCAATCGTGGTGGAAGGTTCATCCAAACTTTTTTTTTCTTTTTTTCCGGCCATCGGTACGCTCACTCGCCCACAACATTCTATGTGTACAGGAAACTCCTCCGTCCACGGCGGATCTCAAATTTTATTTTACCGGATTCCAGGTCCGTTACACCGGCTGGAGATTAAGACTATCTGGACTGATAACTCCAATAATTGTCAGGAGGAATATCATTTTCCGGACTATTGGATTGTTGGGGCCAACATTATCGTGGACAGCTCCAGGATGAATAATCGCCTGCGGATTTAGCGTTCTTGGCATCACAGACCAATGGATTTTGGTTCTTTGGAGCGACAGTCTGAACTTAACAAGCGGGTTGTAGTCGAAACAAAAGCAGCATGTTCTATGTACGTACTGCGAGCCGAGCTCACTCGAAGCACCAAATTGAAATGATTCGTGACGTACGGCATGCGTGATGGATGCTTCAAGGTCATCATCCGAGTTGTCGGAGTCATTACTGTCGTCGATGCAGGGGCATAGTCATCTACGGTGCATCATATCGTGGAAGTTAATCGAGAGGTGTTACCATTGCCGGATACAAAGTGGGGTAGTAGTAAAACATCGAAAGTAAAAATTGGACCGTAAGGCATCAGAAACGTTCGAATTTGAATGACCTCATGTTAGTACTGATGCTAATTATCCTGCTAACGTCCTACTCAGTCAATTGAACATCGAATCATAGCGGCTGCAAGATTCCATTCCAGAAATGTCGCAAGCCTAACATTCGCCTAATTACAGTCTGAAGTTTGAAATTCCGTTTGCAGTGTGCGAATGTCCTATAAGCTTATAAGTAAGGCTGTCTCATGAACAATTAAACTTACCTGACATGAAACCACGACATGATGAAGACCGTAGAAAAATTTGATTACAAACTAAGAATCAAGTTTCGACAGGCAACTGAGGACAGAATGGGAAATCACCATAAAACATATAGAGTAATCAATAGATTCTCTGGAAAATTCAGAACAGTACCATTAAACAGAATACCGTCTTTACAGAAGAACGGAGTAAAGAGACGGGGATCATCCACATCGTGTTGAGCGAACAGATGGAACAACTTGCGTTACGCATTTAAGCGCACAAATCATCAATATCCGCAGGAAGTTGAAATCAGAGGTTACATAAAGCCTGGTATGATCGTGCTTCAGCAGAACGGGAAGATTACGAGGAATACGATCTCTGGTGGTTTCTTTCTCCGAATTCAGCCTGAAATGAGCTGCGTACGATACCCTTCTTGAAGAGAGTCTCTAGCAGCATTAGTACGTACTTGAAGCTCAAGAAAAGGTTGAGAACATGTTCTGTCTCACCACTTTCTCCCAGAGAGGGCCAACATCGGAATATCTTCCGTTAGAGCTTGAAAGGTTGGTTAATATATGAAGTTCATGTTCCTCCCTCATTCTTGCGACATCACCAGTATATACGGCCCGTGGTGATCAAACTATAAACAAACAAATCCTTTTCAAGTGGGGGACAGTTTGATCATCACGGAAACGGGCGATACCAGAGGCTGCTTACACACGAAAGATATAAAGGCCACTTAAATGTATTTACGAAATCAAATTTCAAAAAAATAATAAGACTGTCTCAGGCTCCTGAACAGCCGCTATCGCTTCGTTCTTCGCGTGTGGGAACATCCATCAAAATATAAACAAAGGATAAATAGAACTTGGCTCAGACGAAGCGATTGAGCGGCTGCAGACATTTGGCCTCGGGCGTCTCGGAGATCTCACATGACACTCAACAAACACTGATCTCGGCGTCTCGCATTATTTGAATTTTGAACCTCTCCTTCATGTACGTTGAACAATAGTAGTACTACTAATCAGAAATTCTGTATAAAGTTGTTCATATGTGGCATATTATGATAGAAATTATTGACAACTGTTGTTTTCACAAATCACACTTCTGCAACTGCACCGAAACCACATCATTTTTAAGCAAAATTTAGATTTTATCCCTGATTTTATCCAAAACGCTTGAAAATTATAGCACACTTGTATCCGACAGTGACACAGTCTGACAGGGCAAAAGTGGAGCTGCCGAGCAGTGAAGAGATATTAGTACTACTATTGTTCAACATACATGAAGGAGAGGTTCAAAATTCAAATAATGCGAGACGCCGAGATCAGTGTTTGTTGAGTGTCATGTGAGATCTCCGAGACGCCCGAGGCCAAATGTCTGCAGCCGCTCAATCGCTTCGTCTGAGCCAAGTTCTATTTGTCCTTTGTTTATATTTTGATGGATGTTCCCACACGCGAAGAACGAAGCGATAGCGGCTGTTCAGGAGCCTGATAGTTTGATAGATATCAAAACAAGCTGCGGAAGGCCTCTTTTATATATGTGGTTGGCAGCATTACTATATTCTATCACGACCCTTTTACTGAAAGGAACTTCTTGCGTGTTCTTCGGACCCATTATTTACTTCTTTCTCGTGAATGGGGAATCGAAATTTGGTCTTACAGCCAACATAACCTTGCTAGGGCACGAGTGTTACCTATTTTGTAAAAGCTAGAATCATCGTCTGCACTAGCACTGGTCATGCGGCTATTTAAATTACAACGACGATATCTACATGACAAAACCGCAACATATACGAGTCGCTCTATACACAAACGTTTGGTCCATACAATATCGATCTCATAAATTAAATGAATTGTTCCCAACATCATGTGCATAACATCGTTCACAAGTCCACATTTCGCATCTATGGTCCAAAAATCTAACTAGCAAAGGGGTATCATACACTGGTGGCGACATGAACAGCCTGGAGAATATCATGGACGAGGTCTTCTTGATCTTCCACTCCGACGCTAAGGCGAATCAGGTTATCGCCAATACCGAGAATGGCACGCTCGGCTGGTGGGACGCTACCATGAGTCATCTGAGCAGGATGCTCAGCCAAGCTTTCAACACCACCCAAGGATTCGGCAAGTGTGAAGAGCCGAGTGGATGTCAAGAACCTCTCTGCTTCCTCTAATCCGCCTCGAATCCTGAATGAAATCATTCCACTAAAAGGGAATCCATCTGCTGGAGGCCGATCGCCCTCCTCCGCACCAATAAACTTTCGTGCATGCGAGCTAAGCATATTCCAAGCGAGCTCATACTTTCGCCTCGATGCCTCGGTTTTTCCGGGTATACCAGGATAAATGACCTCTTCCACACCATCGGCAGATTCTAACGCTCGTGCAACCGCAAGGGCGTTCAAACCATGTTGCTTCATTCGTAGGTGGAGCGTCTTTGCGCCACGTTGTGCTAGCCAGGAATCATATGCACTCGGAACAGCTCCGATGGCGTTCTGCAAGAATCGTAATTTCTGAGCGAGTTCTGTGTTCGACTCGGGTAGGATAAGGGCACCCATAACGACATCAGAGTGGCCGTTGATGTACTTTGTTAATGAATGTAGGACAATGTCGGCGCCGAGGAGGAGTGGAGAAGAGTAGAATGGTGATAGGAATGTATTGTCAACAAGGACGAGGGGCTGTGATGGATGCGAATGGGCTATATCAGCTATCCGTTTGATGTCTATGAGACGTAATGTAGGGTTTGTAGGAGACTCTATCCAAATAAGCTGAAAAGATGGTCAGTACCGAGAGTATGAGCGAATATTGTCAATGGAACATACCTTGGTATTCTCTCTAAAAGCTGAAATGATTTCATCGTCCGTAGCATTCTCTAAGTCCAAGAAAGTGGCGTCGAGTCCTTGATTCTCAGAAGCCACTCGTCGGATATATCGGAATGTTCCACCATATACATCATTAACGCAAATGATGTGTGGGTTGGGACCCAATGACTGCAACACAGTCGCAGTCGTAGCGGAACCAGAAGCAAAAGCGAGGGCATAAGCACCTCCAGCCTCCAGTGAAGCGAGCGTCTCCTCAAGAGCATTCCTATTAGGGTTTCCAGCGCGGGAGTATTCAAATCCCTGCATTGATTCGGTCAATATCGGTCGCGATAATCGAAAAAAAAAGACCCTACGTACTCTATGGTTTCCAATTGAATCCTGCTTATATGTCGTGCTCAGAGAAATAGGAGGTATGACTGCACCAGTCTCAGAATTTGGTTCCGAACCGACATGGATGGCCCGAGTGCCAAAGCCGTCGACCCGCTTCTTAAGGGAGTGGCCGTTGACTCGGTTGTGATTGCCATGAGTATGCTTATGGCCAGAAAGGAGGTAGTCAATGGAAGGAGACATGTTAATTGAAAACCTATAGTCGATGAGGGGACTAATTGTTGGTGGTCTACAAAACCATTGCCAGACGACCTTTTATAGCTTTTGCTGAATTGCCAATGATGGCGAAATCTCTAAGCTGCTTACAAATACAGTCACGTGTAGTCCTTCGCTTAAGCAGCGCCATAAAGCCTAAGCGATAGGCATCACAGGAACCGGACCTTCCAGAAAGTACTTTGCATCCTCTGCCAGAAGATTGACATGGTAAAATCAAGGATCACGTAGTCGATCCTAATATCCCGCCATTTCTGGGCACAAGTTGGGCACAAGAGCACCAATGAAGCTTACAAATCTGCGAGACGAAGTTGTTCGGCTTGATCAGTCAGCAAGTTGCACAGCGCCAATGCTTAAGTAACATCGGTGCAATGCTCTGCCGACGTGCGGGATGAGATGCATAACCCGAGTTAACCTTTAGAGGCAGTCCAATTGTATTCGTCTCTGAACAGCTGCCTGAACCCTTTACGTATATCACATACAAGGGCCCTTCTGTTAATTTGAAAATCGATCTAGTCATATGGGCGGAACACATCGGATCTATCAGTTATTTCTTTCATCGAGGGCTGTTCTTGTCTGTAATGAGCTTTGCTTATAAGATATCTAAGACTACATCATTGTCTGATGATTGATGGACACTTCGTGGGAAAGTTACCCCACACGCGTGGTGGCAGCAACTCCACAGGACGTTGTTTCCCGTTGTATCTATTACCAGCCAGCAACATGTCGAGCGAGGATTATCATTGGTCGACCCATGATGCTCGAACAAATCTTTTGCACGCAGAGTTTCATATAAAGAGGAAGGTCAAGAGCGCTTGGTCAGGATTTGTCGGGTTTGCTTTAAGAGAAAATGTACTCGAGGTTGCTGTCGGTTTGATGTGCGTTTCAATGCAAATGTAGAATTAAAATCATATCTAACGCTTCCTCCAGAATTGCAGCTGCGTTTACTGCAGTTATCAACTCTTTCGTAACGGATATCCTGCTTCCACCTCTC
>JAIUJM010001016.1:0-10850 GCA_026262225.1 Inosperma sp. D86 | reverse complement strand
TGCCACTGCCATCCGAAGTTGTGATATTGGTGGTCTTGCCTACTGCAGCGAAGTGGTTTACAGCAGAGATGTCATTGGCAAGCGTGACAATGTTGCTAGAAAAAACGAGAAGGAGGGTGATGATGCTAATGATGCGAATGACATTAAGAGCAATGAATATGTCTAGAAGAAACACTAATGTGAGATTCTAGACGGGGACTTGGGAAAGATTAACCCACATGCACGGGGAGGAAGCATATCTGTTCGATTTTGCAGCACGTAAAGTCCAACAACAGAAATTCGGTCGCCTGGAATACCAAAGAAAGGGAGGACAGAATCTTGCTTTCAAAGCCGTTTGTTAGATGAAAGGATACTGCCTGCAGCTTGCAAGGTGAATAAGATTAACGTTATGCGCCTGGCAAACTCAAGAAATAAAAAAAAGGGTATAGGCGTGTGGCTGGTAATCGTCAAGCTCACAGTGTTCCAGAAAGTTGTTCTGGGATGTAAGGACCAACAATGCATTGTTCGGTGTTCCATTGTCCTTTATACTTGAGTTCATGTAGCATTGTTCCAACCATTGTTACAAGTTTACATCAACGCGATCTGTCACGTGTCACGCCTAAACAAAGGCGTCGAGACACTTTGCAATGGAATCTCCACCTGGTGACGAACGAAGACTATGTGACTCTAGAACAACAAAAAGTCTCGCCAAGACCACTAGTTAAATTTTTTTTTTGTCTAACCTGCGTTATTAATAACGTTGACTGTTAGATTTCGGTCGCTTCATGACTGTCACTTTGGCATGTGGCCGTTTCGGTGGTACACGATCTAGTTCCCTTCATCGCAGTAAGTAATAGCGCTGAAGGAAGTCAGATCAGATGCCTCCACAGATATGGATAAAACCATTGATTCGAGCAACATTGAGTTCATAGTTCTATAAGTACTACGGATCTGGTCAATACCAACTGGCGACCGCAGGTTGTCAAGATTATCTAAATGCGTTTAATTAACGTTTGTATATGTACAAGTGTTTGAAGTTGGTAGGGATCGAGCGGTATAGAAATGATCAATAAAGGTATCCAAAGTCCAACGGAAAGCAGAAGACAAAAAAACACGTCTCTATGAACGGCAAATCATGTTGCTGAACCCTATCACTTGTCAGGCAACGGCGGAACCGGCGGTATTTGTTCTTTCATGTGCTGTTGCCTCGAAACAAGCCTCTTTAGTTTTCTTTCCTCCGCCTCCCTTGCACTCTTCTCCTGTTCTGCCTGCATCGTGGCGCTTATGTGAAGCTGATGTGCGATAAATTCTTGTGTCCTTGGCCTCATTCTTAATATCCGCATGATGGTAAGCTCAGAGGTGGATCTCGTCTCCGTTTCTTGCCGCTTTTCTTTCTTTCGTTCTTTGATCGTGCCCAGGTTGCGTTGGGTGTAGACACTCTTTGCTCGTTTCTTTATGGAAGGAGAGTCGCGGAATGTCTGCTGCATCATCCGTACACATTCTTCCATCAGAGCATCGCTAGAAGAGAGAATTTTAAAGTGGCTTTCTCTCCTTAAAAAAAACGAAACCTACGTATGCCAATCATAATATAGTCGTATTGACAACACTTCGCGATATTTCTGGTTTTGCAACATTTCCAGAGGAACGGGCCCTTCTCCATTTGCATAGAAGTAGTCTTTCAGGAACTAGAGACCAGCAGGGAAGTAATTGTCGAATAATATAAGGCAGAGCACCAACCTTCAACCACCTGAACACGATATCCACCTCCTTATCGCTTAACGGCTTCATGTCACTCGGAACGTCACTTAGTGGAGGGATCAACAACCCCTCAATGATGTTCAACATTTCCTTCCAAACCCTGCCCATTACCATTTGTTTCGCAGTCTCACTCAGATAGGTATTCAGAGTCTGCAGATTTTCATCGAAATAGTCAAACAACGGCAGGATCGCGTGTTCAATTTCAACATCTGTGAGGTCTTCCGGTCGTATTCGAGGCTTCTCGGTTGATGGCAGAGGTATTAGTGGTTCGGATGAAGATGGACCAACAGCAGATCGGTAAAGAGCAGTAAGAGCTTTGTTATAGTCCATGCCCGGCTCTTTGGATTTGATGAGCGCCTTCAAAACGCTCCGGGAGAGACATTGTTGAATAAAGGGTGACATCTGATTCAGTTAACAACATTAGTGAACGTGAGTCACTGTATTCGAAGATCCAATACCTTGTCGATGAAGATCCTCAACATATCTCCCTCGGCACGCTTCAGGCTCCGGAATGCCCGCCCAAAATAGAATTGAATGTCGTCTTTCTCGCCTTCCATGCTGACTCGCATAAGAATCCTCCCTTGCGTATCCAAGTCCCTCCAGATCTCGTGTGCAAAGTAATCATTGAATTGTCGGGGGTCTAGGCACAGAAACGCCCGGCCAACAATATCATGCTTCCCAACCAGAGCACGGTCCCGCACTGATACCATCACCCATAAAACCTTTTCCACTGACAAATCGAAAGTTTCGTCCCCTGGCAACGGTGTACTTCATTGGGTAAAACTAATTGTAAAGAGAGGAAGGGACTCACATCGAGGATTCAGGTTTTCATAAATAGTTCTAGTCTTGGCCATACGATTCCCGTGCTCATCGCTCAACGTAACGAACGTATCCAGCTTTGAGCTCGGGGAGCTATCCAGCGGGACTAACCCTTCCGCCATAGCAATCTTGACCGAAAACAAGAACCGATCCCTCTCCTTCTTCTCAGGGACTGGCGGAGCAGAATTAATCAATACCTCCGCTAATTTATCAGCCTGCATCTGGGTATACATTTTATCAAGCAGCGCCCTTGCGCCTTCAATATTGTTGAGCTTGACGCAGGATTGGGGAAGGAAATTAAAGGGTTCGACACGCTTTTCCCCAGTCAGAGTGGCTATATGCCGAGCCTTTTCGATCCAGGCGGAAGATTTCTGTGGTTGGAGAAACTCCGATGGACGCGGGTACATTTCTGACAGAAAGAGGCCCTCCACTGAGCGACAGTACTGTTCCACAGCTTTCGATACAGTCTGCGGGGACATAATTTTAATCAAAAATTCAAGATTACGGAGATAAAGAAGTCCACCTTGGCCAAACTGGTGAAAAACCGGGCCTCTTGATACGCATCCTCCCATTCCAGTTCTTGTAGGAAGTTAATTGGACTGCGGAGGGAATCAAACAAGTCGATGATTGAAGAACTGTGTCCCTCTACACCCTCTGCCTCAAACTGAAATAGGTTCATATATAGAGTTTGGAAGGGAGGGAGATGCAAGGCTCACCTTGTCATGAGAGATAGCCGCATCAACCCAATTTCTGGTCTTGTCGTCTGTGTTGAGTAGCCACTGCCGCACATATGGCTCAAAGAACTCCGTAATCTGGAATTGAAATGTACCGCTAGTGATAATGTTTAACAAAACTGCCGTCGAGAAAAAAATGCAATACTCACTCAGCTACGAAGGCATGATACATCTTCATCATCGTTTTTGAACGCCGATACAGCGCGAAGATATCTTGAATGGGGACATCTGGCGTGGGGCCATTCATAGATGACTCAAAAAGCTTCTTTTGAGATTGTTGGACACTTCCGATAAATCGTGGGACGACAACTTCAACGAATAACGAGACAAGGTCAAGTTTACTAAACGACGAACAATATGAGCATTTGGAAATCAAAGCAGAGTTAGTAAAACTGACCCAAGCAAAGGCTCAGGGAACCTCTTATCTAAGCCTTTGGCACCTTTCTCAATCTCATCCGTCAAGAATAACAGAGGGAGTGCTCGGTTGACACCTGGTGCACTCTGCTTTTCCTGTAATACTGCTTCGAACCAGTGGGACGACATCTGGCGAACTCGGTCTTGGACGTCATGCATCCGGGCCTCAACGTCTATGTCAAATCGTACGAGCAAGCCAGAACTTTGTACATGTTCAAGAATTGACAGGAATGCTTGGATTTCGGAAGGTTTGAGGCCCGGAAGTGAATCCATAGCGTGGTAGAGAGAAGAAAGGAAGATATTGAAAAGACCAGCATAGACATTTGCTAGGTAATCGACCTATAGTCACACAAGCCGATTGACCGTTTGGTAAATAGCAAGAAAAAAAAATACATACATCGAGCGTAGGCCAGAACTCCATTTCTGTGTCGTGGAAGACTTTGGCCACAGCTTGCAGTGCTTCAGGAATGCATTCCATTGGAACATCGTTCCGTTCATAAAACTGTCGAACAAGGTCCAAGAAACATGCAGCACGATAGGGATGCCCTATTCTCCACCGTAAGGCACATTCGTTTATCAAGTCGAGATGCGGGGCGGACAAAATGCCCAGTGATACTTCATCATTGTCGTCCACTTCAGGGGAAAGCATGGTTTCCAAATCTGCAATGAGACAGTACTCGACGAGCCGCTTGTAGTATTTCTTTGGGTTTGGTGGAATAAAGGTAAAACTGGAGGCATCTTCGTCGTCGTCTGGGTAATCGTCAAGTCCGTTTGCACTATAAATCGACCTCCTGCTTCTAATAGATGCTTGCCTCGATGCTACCGGTGAGTCGGAGGAGTAATGTGATGTAGGCCGGGTGGAGGTCGAGGTTTGAAGAGACGAATGAAAGTCAGAAGATGTTGACTTTGCTAGGTCCGGGTTTGTTTGCAGCATGGCAACGATAAGTTGTTGTATCTGTGATGTTTCTGATGCCCGCCAGTGCTGCCACGCTGAGTCAGTTTCAAAGTCTTCCCTTTGTCCAGGGAAAGAGTGTCCACTAGCAATATTCTTCAAGCAAGTCTTCCAAGACGTTATAAGCTGAGTACTGTCTAAAGGAAGGATAAAAATACCTTGAGGTCTGCTACTGCCGCCTGAAAACACGTAAGAAGCATTTCAACGTGAAACATGAAGTCAGCAAACCTTCTCTGTCACTATTGATCCCCTTAATTTATCCACCTCTTGCTGAATTGCGTCTTCGGGGATCTTGAATAAACCCGCGACTGTTCTGACCAGTACCATATCGGCCACATGCGTGCTGAATCCAGGCGAAGAGACTGAAATTGAGTCCCGATCCCCCCTCGTTGATGCAGAATCATAACCAGAGTCGCTGTAACCTGATAGTGAAGGTCTGGCAGATACGGTAAGCGTAGGTGCAAGCTTTGCTGTGTAATTGTCCAGTCTCGACAACAGTTCCGGTGACACATGGTTTACGGTTCGCAAACACTCCCTCAACAGTCTGATAAACAAGGCTATCTGATTGTTCAACTCTAACTTCCAGCCATCACCTGCAAGAGTTGGCTCTTTCTTGAGAACAGAGGTCGAGTGGGTTGCAAACATCAGAATTAGCTCTTCAATTTTTCGGTTCTCCTTCATTTGCTTTTTGAAGCTCTCTATCATGAATTGACCATAAAATTTGGCCATCGTGCGACGAACGAGCTGGTCGGAATACCTAATTCAGGAAGTCAGCGGACATTTGAATGAAGAAGTATGAAAGATTAGTGACATAGGTTCCTTCCCCAGTGCTACATCCTGCAACTTTTGCTCCAAGATCTTTAACAGTTTCTCCGGAAACTTGGTGCTCTTTGAACTGCCTCCTGCGACATCTCGGAATATATCCCCAATTGAAAAATTCGAGAGTGCAGAGAGCCGCGAGGAGTGTTCACGGTCTCGTGAATCCAACACTGGGGGTTTAGGTTCTGCGGCCTTGGGTTGCGCAATATGGGCCAGAAGTCTGTTGGATAGATTGTGGATGAGATGCTTCCTGTTCATTCGGATGTGGTTGGCTTCGCTCACGCTATACGCAGAACATAGCTGTAGACAGTATTTAGAATATAACGGATGGCTTTATATCGCAATAACGCACTCAAATAAATCCTCATCTGTTATCCTATGCTTTGTGAGTCTCCTCTCTTGTTGAAAACTTTGCTGACTTCGCCGCGACATGAAGGGTAGGGTTGAAGCTACAATCGGTAATGGTTGTTATTGTTCAACCAAGATTCGATTCAATTTATTGATAACGGTCCTTCTAGGATAATAACTTGGCGAGATTTTGGAAGAGATAAGCTATGAGAGATGATACAACGACCCAGGGCATCATTCCTGGAACCCTTGACATGTGACAATGACTGTGACACCGGGCCGGTTTAACACAATCGGAGTCGGCGGTGGCGACTCGCAAAACAATGACGAAAAAAATTGTGATCCGCTCCCACTAGGGACTCTGTAGAATTCGAATATGAATTGCCGCAGAACATTTGCCAAGGAAGGTACGATGCCTTATTACGCCAAGCATTTTGCAAGCATCTGCACAGACAGTTGTACAGGCGCATAAATTAAATATACAAACACCTTCAAGAACAAGTTATCGATGCAGGTTCTTGGTTTTATAGATAATGCTCGTCTTACTTCGTAACATACTGTAACATAACGTTCTATCATGCCTAAAAATAGATGAAAATATCTTATCTATTTTATCACGTGATAATCGACGTGTCCGCCACGAATGTATTTTCGTCTTCAAATTGCCTTCCCTATAATGCACCTCTAATTAATTCCCCTCCTTCGACTCGTACACGTATTGGGTTTTACAATATGCGTTTGTTCGCTTTGCTCTCCCTTTTCTTCCTATGTTCTCTACCACGACTTTCACTGGCGTCAGTGCTCGCCATTGACTATGGCAGCGACTTCATCAAGGCATCGTTAATGAGCCCTGGAGTACCATTTGACGTGTTACTTAACAAGGACTCAAAACGTAAGATTCATTCAGCAGTGGCCTTCAAAAAGGGCGAAAGGTTGTTTGGACAGGATGCTTTCAATCTCGTGTGTATTACTTCCATTTTTGCTCAGTACAAATACTCCAATTCAAACAGGCGTCAAGATTTCCTACGGAAACATTTTCGTCACTGAAACTGGTTGAAGGGGTTCCGTTTGATTCGCAAGCAGTTCAATACTTTAAACGAATTACAACCCTCGACCTTGTCGAGACATCGCGCGGAACCGTCGGTTTCGTCCAGGCAGACGGGACACAATGGTCCGTAGAAGAACTTGTCGCGATGGAATTTGCTTACATCAAACACCTTGCCGAACATGTCGCCAACGAAAAGGTGACAGACGTCATTGTCACTGTCCCGCCATACTTCAGCCAGTTTGAACGAGACGCGATCGTGGATTCGATCGAAATTGCTGGCATGAAGACTCTAGGACTGATCAACGACGGTTCAGCGGTAGCTGTCAATTATGCCATGACGCGGTCATTCTCAACACCAGAGTACCATATCATCTACGATGCAGGTGCATCAGGTATCAAAGCCACGTTGGCCTCTTTCACCACGACTACAGACCCCAAGACCGGCGCTATCGGGACGCATATCAATGTAGTAGGCGTCGGGTATGATAGAATCGTTGGGGGAAGTGAACTGGATCGCCGTATGCGTGAAATTCTCGTTGAGGTGTTCAATGCAAAGCACAAACGAGACATTCGGGCTGACAAACGCGGTATGGCGAAACTCTGGAAGGAAGCACAGAGGGTCAAGGCAATTCTGAGTGCAAACACCGAGACAGTGTCAAGCGTAGAGAGTCTTGCTTGGGATATCGACTTCAAAACCAAAGTGACGCGCGCAGAATTCGAGCACCGATGCGAAGACCTGAAAGCGCAATTTGCAAAACCAATTTTTGATGCCCTCCAGATGGCTGGCTTGTCTTTGGTATGTCTCAATGCAACCTTCAGAAAAGTACAAACCTAATTATGCACAAGGACGATGTCACATCCGTGATTCTTGCAGGGGGTACAACCCGTGTGCCTATGATTCAGGCTACCGTTAAGGCCACAGTTGGAGAGTAAGTTATACCCCTCCCACCCAAAGTAACCTCTAATTTTCTGCTTTAGACAAAGGGTATCCCTCAACGTCAATGCAGATGAGGCGGCAGTCTTGGGAGCGGCCCTTCATGGTGCAAGCATCTCGAGTCAATTTAGGACCAAGCCCATCAAAATTACAGACATTGGAGTATATGATATACAGGCTGGCTATTTCGCCGCCCCTACATCCCAAAATACCCGTCCGAGGAGTATCACTTCTACTGTATTCCCTGCCGGATCGAAAGTAGGAACAAAGAAGGTGGTGACGTTCAAGAGAAAGGAAGATTTCACAATTTACTTCGACTATAAAACTGCTCCAGCTCCGTACGTTTATCTTTCGTCTTGCGATATGCATGTGCGTGCTAACGAAGATCGTCGAGAGCAGTGGGCTCCCGACCCGTATGATGGAAGTTGAACTCGGCAACGTCACTGAGGCGATTGCAAACCTTACGGAACGAGGTGTTGTTGACCCAGTCGTCAAAGCCACAATTATGCTCTCGGAATCTGGATTCATCTCTGTCACTGATGCAGTTGCGTTTGGCGAGATTAAAGATGACAGTATTTCAGGTGTGTCACAGCAACCCCCACTTTGCCGTCTGTGGATCCTTAAATTTTTTTCTCTTCTAGGAAAACTCAAAGGCCTTTTCGGAGGGTCCCCTTCATCTGAGGATGGTGCAGCTCAAGAAGCTGAGAATGTTCCACCACGAGAAACAAAAGCCAGCTCTACATCGTCTGCATCAGCATCAAGCAGTGCTTCTCGTGAATCTGCCAAAAAGGATGAGAAATCTATAAATCCTCTAGAGAATACTATATCTCTTGATATTAATGTCCTCTTCACGACCATACCTCCAATGACTGTAGAAGAAAAAAGGGCTGCAAGGAGCAGGTTGGTCTTCTGTCCTACTTATTGGATAGGATTGGCTGATTATCGCCTATCAGGCTCCGTGCCATTGACACTGAAGAAGCCGTCAAAACCCGTCGAGAGGAAGCTAGAAACACATTCGAAAGCTATTTGTATAGACTTCGTGATTTGCTAGATGACGATAGCAAAGATACACCATTCAAGAAATGTTCACAAGAAGCCGAGCGCAAAGCGATTGCCGAGAAACTTGAAGAGAGCTTTGTCTGGTTGTATGATCGAGGCGATCTAGCGGAGATTTCCCAATTCCTAGATAAGCGCATTGCATTAGAGTGAGTTTGATGTTCTATTTCACAAGGCATGCTCCAACTTTTACCAATCACAGGACCATGGAGAAGCCAATCATTCACCGCTACCAAGAAATCGAAGCCTTCCCACAAACACTAAATAATTCCCAAATGTGGAATTGGTCTACCCGATTATTCTTACAGGAAGCCCGAGCCAACCTAACTAGCGAGATATCACAGGGCCTACTCTCAAAGTGGACAAAAGAAGAGCTTGACAACCTCGAGCGAACCCTAAGGGATCACGAGCGGTGGCTGAGTGAATGGGTAGAGAAGCAGAAGAGTGTGAAAGCTAATGAAGATCCTGTGATAGAGACGAGGGAGATGAAGGCGAGAGCAAAGGTGTTGGAACAGCAATTACAGAAGTTGTGGAAGAGGAAGGTGCCCAAGACGAAACCGGCGGCGAAGATGGAAGGAAGTTCTACGGATACGGGCAATACATCTAGCGAAACCTCATCTCCACCAGTGGATGGTGAAAACCGTTCAGCCCATGAACCTATAGAGGAACCTATTGGGGATGGGGAGGACCAACAGGTGCCACTAAAAGGGAGAATCGAGGATGAGCTGTGAGATTGTAATTACGCGTTAGTACTTATATGAATTTTTAACAAATGCATTAATTTATGTTATTTCTTCTCCAACTCCTGCGAGCGGTATAATCCGCATCAAGCCTGCTTTCTGCTTTATGAAGCTCACAATAGCTGTAGACTATGCGCGCTCAATGCGCGCACGAGGACCTCAGTTACCGATTTCAGTAATTTATGGATCTTATGGCATTGACCCTTGGGTGGAGAACACCGTGTCAACACCCTCTGCACACATGTGGATCTTCCTTGAAGGTATCCGCAACGGCCATGAGGATCGTACATATCCTGGCACCTATGATGGTTTCTGTTACGGCGAGTAAATTCAGCAATGTAGTGCTTGTGTCAAAATCCTAATCATCCATTTTGCCTTCTAGTGCTACATTCATCTTTGGCGGCTGCTATAGTTCGGCCACCGTGGGCCAGAAATGTTTGTGACAGAGTAAGTATATTAAGTCAACCAACGGTGCATATGAAGGGGTTCAGCTCCACGGGGAAACCATGGGATTGCTGCGCTTCAGTTTGTGAAACGTCTGGCCCTCTATGATCTATAAAGTAAGGACCAATGAGGTGTCCACAATCATAGTAGCTCAATCTGCCGCCAGAATGTTTGCTGCATCTGTAACTGTTCATGATGTCCAACGTCAAGAGGATTTTGTGATAGCGTAAGCACCCATTTCAATCATACCCTGTAATAATGTTTACTTAAAAGCCTCAGGGTGATGGGCCGCACAGGGACAGGCAAATCATCAGTGAGACTATGCTGAATTGTTTCTTTTCGTCTTCTCACATCTTGATTGTAGTTCGTTCAGCTTGTCTCAGGAGACCCTAGCATCGGAATTGGAGACGGCCTCGAGTCAGAGACAAGCAAAATTCAAGTAGTTCGATTCGTCGATCCCAGTGGTCGCGGTGTGGTGATTGTCGACACACCTGGCTTTGGCGACTCACGACCTGGGATCAACGATACGAAGATCTTGGAAGAGATAACGATGTTTCTTCTCCAACAGTGAGTTGACATGAAAAACGTCCTTTTTCATTCCACTGACTTGTTACGGATTGGCACTCAAGCTACGACAATAAAAAAAAATTGAACGGCCTCATTTATCTGCAGCGCATATCCGACAACAGATTCGATGCTCAGTCCAAACAAAATCTGCGGATGTTTTCAGGACTTTGCGGTTCACGAAATTTCAAAAACGTGATTATCGTCACCACATTCTGGGACCAAATTCAAAACGAGGAGG
>JAIUJM010001015.1:0-10852 GCA_026262225.1 Inosperma sp. D86 | reverse complement strand
AAATTGATCCATTTATCAACCAGTTTCACGGGAACCGTCAGTACTGTCAAGAAAATTGATCTCATGGTCCTTCCGTTTCCGAAAACCCAAGTCGAAGCTTGTGCCGGAACAGACTAAGAACAAAGCCTGTAACTAGTAGATAAAAGCTTTGGCTTGCCTGGATTGTCCTACTTCCTTCATATTATGATCCTAATTTCATGTCTAGCACCGAAACAAGTATAGGTGATCTTATATTTTTTCGTGACATGTCAGTGTCGGTCTCATTGTACTTCAATATGTACAGAACCAATCGGCGGGCGCTTTTTTGGCGTATAATGCATGAATTGAATAACAGGTATACTGCAACATGTGATTGAATGAACTATGAAACACCTTTTACATGACCAAAAGTGTTTTAAAACATCAAAGCTTGAGAGATGGTTCGTAAGATCTTATTTAAGATTGATGAGATAGGTACAGAACTTGGACATAACTTCCAAGTTTCATCGTCGAGGCTCGCTTCATCCATCGCAGTTTCATGAATCGAAACTCTTCCAAAAAGTCCAGGTCCTCCAATTGTTAACAGGCTGCAACTGTATTAACTGCCGCCCGTCCCCGATTTAACACCCAGGGTTGTCTATAAATCGACCTATAAATCGACCTTACTAATTCAGATGGTAAGTGTGTCATGGATTTTTATGAAGCACGATGGTCTCTATCTTTCCTTCCGACTGTATCGTCTGTCTAGCAAACTTCAGTTTCGAATATGCAAGATCATCGTCTGGTGCCAAATCCCGTTGTGAGTTGCTCCGTGTATTTGATACCAATGACGGATGCCGCAAGTTCAGAACTAATCTCGATAGCATGACCGAAGAGATTCTGCAAGGATTCGGGAGATGGGATAAAAGCCTAAATGGAAAACGTACACGTTGGTAAACATTGTCAGGAAACCACGCGAGAAGGCCTGCAAAAAGGATTATAGCTCATCCGGTTTATCGCTGCTTTGCAAGGAGACTTACGGTTCCAAACTGCATTTGTTATCATGTTAATCAGTTGTTTAATGCTAATTAAAGAATGGTTCACCCACCAAAAAAGTAAGAATATTAGACAAATTTGTTGTTGCTATAATGCTATTGTGGAAAATCGTTGTATTAGCCCATAAATATTATCTGAGTTAGAACGCTTCTATCTCACCCGAAATATATAGCACCTGAAGAGTAGTGGAGGCTAGACGGAGAAGGTGCTCACTAAGAACAACTCACCATCGCGGAATATCACATTTAATAAACTTGTGCCGGAGAGGCGGGGAAGTGTAAGAGATTTGTAGAGCGTCATCGAAAATACAAGGATATCAAACACAAGCATGCCTCCCCAAGCAATAGCAAGACCTAAGTTAAGAAAGGTCATCAAATATTCGATTTATTAAAAATAAACCAAACGCCTCACGTTCTGCACTATAACATCCATATTATTTGAGTTGCGAGAAAAAAAAATATTGTTAGTTTTGACACGACTTACTGCTGACGAGTAAGATTGGCACCACACCCGGTAGGCAAAGAAACATATCGTGGTTCTTCGTTCTTCTCGCCCAGAATCGCCCACTTACGAACTAAATAAGTATTCTGAAAAAAGGCGACAGAAGTTGGTTTTACGTACACAGCCAACGGCAAGGGTAGCAGTGATGACAAGGATGTACAACGCCAGAACCAATCGGCTTCTGGCGTATAATGCATGAATTCGCATAACGAGCATACCTGCAACATTTAGTATTGAATGAATGGTGAAACGTTTCGGCCCTTACAAGCCACTACGAGTTGTATAGCAATCACAAGATATTGATGGAAACTTTGCAGTGCATGACATCTTTTGAGAAGAAAGAGAGGTCTTGAGGACGTCATCTGGATGAAGGATCAGTGAAACTCACATCTGCATATGTTGTCAGCGAAATCAGCTAAAACGAAACAAAAGGGGTTTCAACTCACCTTTATTCTGTTGGGATTCAAGGTCGACCAAAAGAAAACTTGGATCATCACTGGAAGGTGACCGAAAAACGACAAGTATCGATTGACATAGAATAGTCCTGAAGCCCAACTCAATCCTCCCACCTTCCAAACCCTGTCCCTTTCATCAGCTATTGTCAGCAAATAGTCGTAATAAAGGATTGCTACAGGCAGATTCTCAGATAAGTTTCAAAACATCACAAATTGACGTGCAACGTTGCGTACTGATCGATATTAGTGCGACGTAGGAGTCGTAATTGCTATCAGGTGTCAAAATATGTCAATGTCAGTAATCGAGCATGGGATAGGATTTTAGAGTTTAAGCCGCTCACGCCGTTTGGAGATCTTCGGTCGTAATTTCTTCCACCATCAAGGACTTCGGAAAGAGGGCACCCAAGAACGAGAACAAATTGTGGTGTTGGTTAAAATAAAAGGGAAAGACGGAACATTCCTTTTAACTTCGGGTAACCAGAGTAGTTGCAATCGCACACACATCTAGACCCTATGTTTGTCTTGAGGTTCGAACGACATTTTTGGCTGTCCATGGCTGAAACACATCGACAGTGGGTATGATTGTCGCAAGACACAAAACCCTCCTCGGATGATCCACATTGAAAGGTATTTTCGAATCTGTAAGCTACCCTTCTAAATACAACACGGCTGAATTAGCCGAATACCCAGAAGAGTATTAGATACCTTACCTGGTTTCGACAGAAAAGGCATTTATGAAACGACCCGGTTAAAAAAGAGTCGACGGAGTTTGAGCTTCAGGATGAAGAGAGAAGAAAGGTCGCTGTTGCATACTCTCGAGTCTCGGAAGAACTTGAACGAGTTGTTTACAACTTTAATTGAAAACAATACCAAACTTTTTCGGCTCACGTGAAAACTGAATGATCAGCTTTGCCATCAGCGTCGTGCAACTTCTCGAGTTTGTGGTCTAAGTAAGTAGTCCTGCTTTCCGTGCTTCCGTACCGCTGTATATATGGCGGCATGTTATTCGTGTCCGAGTCAACTGGCTAAACCGCCTCCTTCAATTCCAAACCCAATGAACCTGATCTCAGCCACCAACATCGCGATAGAAGGTGGCGAGTTCAACCAGGTTCAGATCATTGGTGTGGACCCTGGTGAGTGAGACCAAAGTTAGTATTGACTCCAATAAATTGAATAATCCTTAGCCTTAGGATTCAAGCTTCTCTACGAGCAAACTGTTTCAACCGCTTTCTTTAATGCCGGACATACATTCGACCTACCAAAATGTCACCCAGGAACCAGGGTAGCTGTTCTGGAGAGAATCCAAAGTTGGATCCAAGGTGAGGTTAACCCCGAAACTTCGATAATGTGGCTCCATGGTGCGGCCGGAGCCGGCAAATCGTCCATTGCCAGATCTGTAGCAGGGTAGTGTGATGGCAAGAAATTCTTGCTTGCTTCGTTCTTCTTCTATCGTTTAGATCCACGAAGAAGTAATGTCAAACCCCTTATCGCGACACTAGCATATGCAACCATCCAGTCTGTTCCAGAATGTCGAGCTTTCATCGAGCAAGCCGTGGCCTCCGATCCCCACATCTTTGCTCTTTCCCTCAAAGATCAGCTGCACCGTCTCATACTCGAACCACTCTCCCAAGTCACTCAAGCTGAAATTCAACGCCGCCTTCCTTACGTCATCATCATCGATGGACTCGACGAGTGTCAGGACGCCGAAGAACAAAAGGGCACCATAAATCTCTTCTCGTCAATTGTCCCCATATATCAAGGTTTTGGATTTAAATTTCTTGTAACAAGTCGGCCAGACTACGAGATTCGAGACTCGTTCAGTGACACAGTGACGGCCAAGCTAACCACAACGCTTGACCTGAGTAACGAGTATAAAGCGTACAGTGATATCAGACGCTACCTCGAAGATAACTTCACTAAAATAAAGCAGAAGAGTCCCAGCAAGTCATACCTCCCACCTGATTGGCCGTCGAAGGAAGACATTGACGAACTAGTTTGGAAATCATCGGGTCAATTTATATACGCAGCGACCGTCATAAAGTATCTCTCACCCGGCAAGAACATCACGCATCGTCTTCGTACGATCCTCGACTCTGTCGGCTCAACATCTACGACAGGCAAAGCCTTCGCCCAACTTGATGCGTTATACACCCACATTCTTACCTCTGCAGGAGATGACCAACAAGAAGTAGTACCCCATCTAGTCGCTTTATGCTTTTTCTTTCCACGCTGTTCATCCCATAATGAATGGTTTGCGTATGCAACGCGACCCCCGGCGGATATCCTTTCCGAAATTCTTGAACTTGATCGCGAAGTCGTGGACGGCATCCTGGAGGAGCTGAGCTCGGTAATCAATGTGGGAGCGAGTTCGGTTGAGCTCTACCATAGGTCTATGAGCGATTTTCTATTCGACGCCCGTCGATCTGGCTCTCTATGGGTGGATCAGTCATTGGTTTGGAGCAAACTTGCTTCCGCTCATTTGCGGTTCATATCAAACAGCTCCGACTGTAGTTTTATCGAAAACAATGTATATGCCTTGATCAGAGGGTTGAGGCAAGCGAGACCCACAGAACAGCTTACTCGATCTTTCAATGCCCTTGATTCTGCCCTTGTGCTTGGAAGGATACCCACTGAGAAACCTTTCATGAATTTGCACGAAGCTTGGATCCGCCTTCTCAACTTCCTCCGAGTCAAGGTACGGTTGGGTTGTGTCTTCCACTTGTTTTCATCTCACTCAAGGATGTGACAGAAAAATTGGCAAGAATTCTATCATAGACTAGTCCCCGTATATGATCACTGGCTTGCTGGTCTTTTGGGACCCGAATCATACACATATCAGGCTCAAGTTGGCTATAGTTCCATTCAACCTTATCCCAGCATCGCCTGTGTCCTACCGTTATCCAAGGCAGGCCACTACGCCTGCACTTATCCTAATGCTCTGTTTTCCCATGAGAGCTGGCCTGAAATGCTAGAAAAAGGTCATTTGCCGAAATTTCGGGCATGCATGTTGGCGGCTCAAGCGTCAGCGGTTTTGCATGCCATCCATTTCTTGGTTGAAAATGCGGCCACAGATCGTCTCATACACTTCCCCCTTGCCCCTGACAAAAGGAAATCCCGACCACGGCTTTGCCGGAAAAGAACCTTTGCAGGGAGGATGTCGGTCCGCCATCATATACATATACGAGACCACAAGTCACGTTCCGCTGTAGTCATATTACCGTTTGGTGCGTCTCTGTCCCTGGTCGACTCATACCTCCATCCAAGTGGCCTATCATCGGCGAAATCGCGCCCCGAGAAAGTTTGTTGTTTAGTGGAAAGCGCACTCAAATCGATTCCTACGTTGTTGAGCCATTCTATCGTGTCTTCGCAACTCGTATTCTCCCTCAGATTAGCGTCAACACTTACTTGTACCTCAAAACAGTTCAAAGATCTTTGGTGCAGCGCGAAGGAAGCAATGACAAGGTATCTTGTCGACGTTGCTGGTTTGAAACCTCAGAGGTTGGGATTTGTGTTCGCCTCTACCACTTGGCGACATCGTGGTAGGAACCAATTGGAACCTGATCGCTATGGACCAAAGAGGGTTCTACGGCGACGTGTTAACCGAAAGCCACCCTCAGGTCCATCAACCACAGTAGGCCCTCCTCTGCCGTCTTTCGTACAGGCCAGGAATCTCAGAAAACCATTGCAACACTTTGGATATTTTAAAATTTGATTATGTTGTTTCGTCTGCCAGTTTCAAGTTTGTACTTTCGACCTGTGATATTATATTATGTTCTGGTTCAAATTTGGTTTCGAGAATACGTTGTTGACGGTATGTAGATAGTGTATTTCAAATAAGAAATAAAGTTTCTTCCGTCTTCCAGCGAAAGGCAAGTTAATTATTAGATTAATTGGCCCTTGGTGGTCATAGTACTTATATTGTGTAATTGATGCTACTTTCGTCAATCTAAATAACATTCCCAAAGGTCCTCTTCACCTTCTCAAAGGACAAATCTCGGTAATCTCCCTAACCATCTCTCCGGCACACCCTGATCGACAAAACCATAAGTCTCATCCATCTGTGACGGCTCTGACCCATACTTCTCTAAAAACACACTCAGAAACGTGATCTAGGAGTAGGACAGCAGACCTGATCTCAGAGCAATTGAACGTTGCATCGATACGATAGTTGCTAGGTCCTGTTTCCATTATTTCTAGCTCAGGAGTATGATCGAGTATCCAGCGGACGTTGCGAATGACAGCTTCTTGAAGAAATGGTCCTCGAATGAGTTCCTAAGTGATGGGCTGAGCCCTGTCGACACAGGGGGCATCAGAAGTACGAGGGTAATAATGATAAGGTCGCCGAGAGCGGGTGTTATCTGCCTTCCGGTCTGGAACTGCCGTAGTATAGCGGTCGCTTTGGATAGGACATCTGGAGGTGGAGAAGAAAGCAATAGGTGATAGCTTTCTCTGGATCGTAGAGAAGCGTTTTTGTCCCCTGTTCTTGTCCATAAAGTTGTCATCACAACACTTCGTCGAGGAAACGGCGATGGTATTCATCATGCGATAAGACCTCGACGGCGTCGTAACGTCTCATAGAAGATACCGGCAATATACGCCCATTCAACTTGCGATATGTGCGCTTTTGAACCTCGGCCTCAGCGTTCCGTATCTCGGGAAGGACGCGTTTAAAATTAGCAGGGCTGAAAGGAAGTGGATGCCGCTTCTCGATGCTGACCGCCAGCTATGGTTGAATGGCAACCGCAAAGTATTGATGGAAACTTTGCGGTGCATGGCATCTTCTGACAAACGAGCCATATAGATGAAGACTCGGTGAAACTCACATCTGCGTATGTTGTCAAGAAGCTAAAAACGATACAAAAGGGGTCAACTCACTGTCATTTTGTTGGGATTCGAGGTCGACCAAAAGAAAACTTGGATCACCGGAATGTGATCGAAAGGCAAAAATCATCGATTGACATAGAATAGTCCTAAAGCCCTTCCGCCTTCCAAAGCCTGTTCGATTCACAGGCTATTGACAGCAAATAGTCATAATAAAGGATTGCTGTAGAAGTTCAGGACATCACAAATTCAAGTGCAACGATACCTAACTGACCGATATCAAAATGCCAAATGTCAGTCCTCGAGTATGGGATGGGATTTTAGAGTTCAGGCAGCTCACGCCGTTTGGAGATCTTCGGTCATATTTTCGGAAAGAGGGCACCCAAGAACGAGAGCAGATGCTGGTGTCGATAGAGATAAAAGGGAGGACGGAACATTTCTTGACTCGAATTTTAACGTAGGATGACCAGAGTAGCAACAAGTGCATACACACCTAGACGTCATGTTTGTCTCGGCCCAAAACGCATGAGGTTCAAACGACGTTTTTGGCCCTGCCATACTGAAATACATCGGAGTCGGCATGATCGTGCAAGTGACAAACGTTCCCCACACTATCCACATTGCAAGGTATTTTTACGTCTGATACGCGAAAACCCGCGTACGTCACCTTTCTATATGCACAGCTGAATTAGCCAAATACCCACAAGAGTATTCTGAATTTGCAGACACCTTACCTATTTTCGACCGAAAGGGCCTTGATGAACCGACTCGGTGGATTAGAAGAGAGTCGACGCAGTTTGAGCATCACACCGAAGAAGGGACGAATGAACGATTGACATAGAACAACTCCGAAGTCCCCACTTGCAATGACTATTCAAGTCAAAAACTAAAGGTATTAGCTCACGCCATATTATTGAACGTTTGAAGATCTTCTGCCGCCATCCACTCAAGGACTCGGTAATCAGGTAATAGAAGACACATTGGTAGAATCTTAGAGAGGAACGGACATTTTCCTGCATGCGGAACTCGCGGTCACCGGTGATCGATTTGTTTTGGCTCACGTGAGTAAAATTGATTTGTCGATCACATCTTTGCCATCATCAGCGTCCTGCAACCTGTGGTTTAAGTAGTCCTGCTTTCCGTACTTCCGTACCGTTGTAGATATGGCGGCATGTTATTCGTGTCCGAGTCAACTAGCTAAGCCGCCTCCTTCAACTCCAAACCCAATGAACCTGTTCTCAGCCACCAACATCGCGATAGAAGGTGGCGAGTTCAAGCAAATTCAGATCATTGGTGCGGATCCTGGTGAGTGAATCATTTGGTAGTAGTATTGATCTGTCAATCCAATATGCCTTGACTTCAGGATTCAAACTCCTCTGTGGGCAAACTGTTCCAGCTGCTTTCTTTAATGCTGGACACACATTCGACCTTCCAAAGTGTCACCCGGGCACAAGAGTAGCTGTTCTGGAGAGAATTCAAAGTTGGATCCAAGGCGACGTTAACCCTGAAACCTCGATGATGTGGCTCTATGGTGCGGCTGGAGCCGGTAAATCATCAATTGCGAGATCTATAGCAGAGTGGTGTGAAGACAAGAAACTCCTGCTCGCTTCATTCTTCTTCTGTCGTTCAGATCCACGAAGAGACAATGTCAAGCCCCTAATCTCGACACTAGCATATGCAATTATCCAGTCTGTTCCAGAATGTCGAGTTCTTATTGAGCAGGCTGTCGAATCCAATCCCCACATCTTCTCTCTTTCACTCAAAGATCAGCTTCACCATCTCATACTCGAACCACTCTCCCAAGTTACTCAACCTGAAATTCGCTGCCGCCTTCCTCACGTTATTATCATTGATGGACTTGACGAATGTCAAGATGTCGAAGAGCAAAAGGGCCTCGTAAAGCTTTTCTCATCAACCCTTTACAAGTATTCAAGCTTTGGATTCAAAGTTCTGGTATCAAGTAGGCCAGAATACGAGATTCGAAACTCATTCAATGACGCTGTGACGACAAAACTGACCACTGCGCTTGCGCTGAGCGACGAGTATAAAGCGGACGGCGATATCAGGCGTTACCTCGAGGATAATTTCACTGAGATAAAGCAGAAGAGTCTCAGCAAATCACACCTTCCACCTGATTGGCCGTCGACGAAGGACATCAACGAACTAGTTCAGAAATCATCGGGTCAATTTATATACGCAGCGACGGTCATAAAGTACCTGTCATCCGGCAAGCGCATCAAGTATCGCCTTCGTACAATTCTGGACTCTGTCGGCTCGACATCTACAAACAACCAGGCTGAACTTCCCTTTGCCCAACTTGATGCTTTATACAGCCACATCCTTATCTCCGCGGGAACTGGACAGCTGGAGGTAGTAACCCATATAATGGCTTTATGTTTTCTTTTTCCACGCTGCCCATATCGCAGTGAATGGCCTTACACGGACCAATCTCCGGCGCATATCATTGCTGATGTTCTGGAACTCGATAGCGAGGATGTCGACTGGATTCTTGATGAGCTCAGCTCAGTGATTCGTGTTGGAGAGACTTCGGTTGACTTTTATCATCAGTCTATGAAAGATTTTCTATTCGACTCCCGTCGATCTGGCCGTCTATGGGTGGATCAATCATTGATTTGGAGTAACCTTGCTTGCGCTCATTTGCGGTACATATCCCGCACCTCCGATTATTCCCTTATCAATAGCAACGTCATGGCCTTGATCAGAGCGTTGAATCGAGCGAAAGCTACCGAACAGCTTACTCAGTGTTTCAACGATCTTGATTCCGCCCTTCTGCTCACAAGAATATCCACTGAGGATCTTTTCCGCGACAACCTACACGACTGCTGGATCTACCTTCTCGACCTCCTCAAGGTATGATGGCGTTTATTCACTCTGTCTCCATCTTATTCAGGAAATTAATAGAGCCGTTGGATGGAATTTTATCGTCGATTACTCCCCATATATGACGACTGGCTTGCTGGTAGATTAGTAGGGGAATGCTTGGCACGGAAAGCTCAAGGTGGCTGTGGTTGCATTGGACCTCGTCACCGTTTTTCCCGTCTTTCTGCTATGCTCAAAAATGCGCGGGTCTCTTATTCGAAGTTAAGTGTCTCCCCCAGTCCGGTCCAGCCCGAGATGCTTGAAGTAGACGAATTGCGGAAAGTCGGAGCATGTGTGTTGGAGTGCCAAGCATCAGCTGTTTCTCACTTCACCCACATAATGTTCGAAAATGCGGTCACAGATCGTATTGTACATTTCCCTATGGCCCCCGACAGGAGGAAATCACGACCATGGCTCTGGCGGAAAAGAATCCTTAGGACATCGATATCACTTCATCACATCCAATCCTACAAGTTCTTTGCTGCGATACTTTCCGTAAACAAAGTTCTCTGTTCAGATTGCCTGCCATCGATGGAATCGCGCCCCAAGCAGGTCCGTTATTTGGTGGAGAATGCACTCAAATCAATTCCCCCACTGTTAAGCCATTCTGTCCTATCTTCACAACTCGTATTCTCACTCAGACTTGCGTTAACGCTCACTTGTCCGTCAAGACAGCTCAAAGATATTTGGCACAAGGCGAAAGAAGCCATGACAAGGTATCTTGTCGACGTTGCGGGTTTGAAGTCCAAGAAGTTGGGTTTTGTGTTTGCCTCCACCCTTTGGCGACATACTGGCAGGAATCAATTGCGCCCTAGTCGCTATGAACCAAAGAGGGTGCTGCAGCGACGTGTTAACCGAAAGGCACCCTCAGCATTGGAATCAGGAACTTCTGGTGTCGATGCCGAACCTCTGACGAACGTGTCAAGTTCCCAAGATTGCTCAGAGCTGCACATCGAAAACCCGAGCCTGTCTTGTAATTAATATTTTTGCAGCCCTCATAAATCGTTGGATGGATTTGTAATTTGATTATGTCGTTTCGTCGGTCTCAATTTTGCACTTTTACGGACAGTAATATTTACTAGGTTTTGAGAATACCTCATTCAGGGTGTTTGTAGTAGAGGCTTGTCTCGAGAAACAGTGATGGCGCATTTCAGTTGAGAATCAAGTTTCTTCCATCTTAC
>JAIUJM010001014.1:0-10853 GCA_026262225.1 Inosperma sp. D86 | reverse complement strand
CTGTGTCCGACTGAAGAAGTCTGACCATGACACCTGTCAGGTGAGCTGCTTGTATTCTGGAAGGAGTCCATTGCGGGCGTTGTTAACCCACAAAAGTCCCAATACTGCTAATAAGTATAATTCCCTCATCCTAGGCTTGCAGTGAGAAGGGAAGGGAAGAGCAATGCATTTGCTAGCTGACAGGGGAACACTTCTTATAGGAGCTGTGCCACGACCAGTAAATATGACTTGATCCACGTCACACTGCCACGCTTGTCTCTTGAGTCTTGCTCCTCTCTCCAGACACCACACGGTTGGGTTAGACTTCACGTCGCTCACTGGTTTACACTTTGTGTTGTCCGTAATTGGTTTTCCAGGTTTCGGATCGCGTGAATTGACGTCAAAATGCAATTTGTAGAGATTGGGATTGGAATCACCATCAGAGGTGTCTCGTAGGGTCCAAAGTATGTTCGCTGGCTTCATTGTGCTTATTGGATACACTCTGGCCCTTTGGCATCTTTTGCAGCCCTAATTGAATCTTGAAGTCGCCTTGGCAACTTATGTCACGGCTGTGGAAGAGGCTCTCGGAGTCGACACGTACACCAGCATACTAATGACGTGGCTTGTATCGCTGCGCAGCATCCCAAGAACATATAAGAGAGCGAAGCTTGTGCGTACATTTTGCAATGAGTTGTTGTCGTTTTTCCCTCAGCCTCCATACTCTCCTAGGTCTCCCCGTCAGATGCAGGACAAGCCGGAAACTCCGATCACCCAGGACAGGGCTAGGAAACAATAACCTCGCCAATACCCTTCACAAGAATGTGTCAGAAAGTCATACCAAGGTAAGATCGTCTGCAGGTTTCCTATGCCAATAAGTGATATTGTTTGCTAGAAGTCCAAACCATCATTGAAGCGGGATCAGAACCCAGAAATCGTTGATCTTACTGATGACTGCCCGTTGAAAAGGAAACGGTCTCTAGTTTTTGTTGATGAAGATGATCTGGAACGGCTAAAGGGTGAGGTAGAGAGTATTAGAGATGAAATGGATCACTTTAGCCGAGATTTGGGTCTTAGGTTTGCCAACGTAAAGTTCAACAAAAATATCATGATAAGCCGAACTTACCACCCACCATCAGAGGACTATGGCGATGCCGACCCAGACGCAGGCCAACATAACCGAAGCACCAACCCACCTCAACCCACAACGCATCCAAGAGACCATCAAGGTACGCACAGCTACCCTTTTCTTTCATTAATTTTCTCTTCACACACTAGTGCACCAGTTCTAGGGCCAATTAGATTAGCCATTCATATTCTCATTCCATACACCTTTCCCTGCTCCATAAGCTGTACTATAACCAGATATTTAGACTCAGTAATCTGCTGAAAAACAAAAGCCGAACTTACCTCATAAAATAATTTCCTGATTTGTATATATCTCCGCAAAATATCCTGATCTCGAATTTTCCAACGATATAAATATGCGCCTAATAAGAATGTAGAATCTCAAATAGGGCTCGTATGTTTCGAATGCATCTCCCATCCTGCATACAATGTGGATACAAGCTTTTAACAACCTCATGCTCAAACAATAGGATTATTGCAACTCACGATACACCACATGGCTTGCCAGATTGGCAAACGTTCAGAAGGCATTACAGGCCCAATACAATCTCAAATCAACTTATGCTGTGCACAGTCACTCATACTACTTTGTAGTGATAACATGAAATCATGATTTAAATATACGGTTAATAACATCTAGCAAGTAATGTGGAATCTCAAATAGGGCTCATATGTTTTGAATGCACCTCCCATCCTGCACACACTGTTGATATAAAATTTTAACAAACTCATGCTCAAGCAATAGGATTATTGCAACTCACAATACACCACATGGCTTGTCAGATTGGCGAACGCTCAGAAGGCATTACATGCCCAATACAATATCAAATCAACTTGTGCTGCGCACAGTCGTCTCGTACTGCTACATGATGGCTCGCAAGACTTTTCACAATTTAGTGATGCTGGCTGACTCTGAGTTTTCAAATTCCGAATACCACTGTTTTCCCATTATTCCATACTACTCATCTGAATGCGGGCGTGTTATCTCTCTGGTTGCCGTTTTATTCGTCAAACTCTTCACCTTGGCGAGCTTCCGGGAACATAGTAATCAAGTGGCCTGCCTTAAAGTCATGGTGCGAAAAAAATTAAAATCTCTCCATTCAACAGCTAATTTAATGCCTCAAGCAAGCCACTCCATCGTCATTCCTACCTTCTAAAGTTCTATGCAATTTATGTTTACATTCTGCCCTGTTGTTCACCTCCTTGTCTCCATTTTTCTCATCGCACACTTACCCAAGGCCACGCCTCTTGAATTCTGAATGGGATCGGCAAACGCTCGCTACGATTCTTCGATAGGAGAAACTAAACCATAATCGACTTTACGCTATAGGTTGCACCGGTCTGTGCCTTGATATCTTTTTGCTCCAAAGATTCGCGAGGTGAAGGAATTTCCTACCTCTATCCGTAAGCCATTTAACCCAGAGCACACTGTATGTCATTCTTGCTTCGACTCTGCTTCCGTTTCTCATTTCCTGTTCGAGTAGCATTCCAAGCAATCTAACGTCTCCAAATCCACAGAGTCCCCTTTCCTCTCTATCGACGTGGTTCGAATTGATAAAAAGTATTCCGTGAAGAAAACAAGGTTATAGTGGGCGTGGGTTGCAACTCATGCCGTTTTGTATTCTGAATGACAACATGATTACTTAGAACACCCAACTAGCCGACGTCTTTACATCTTTGATTCTGTTGGAATTGTCATCAAGGTCGTTTGTCTTATCTCCCTTTATTCCATCATGCTGAAACTTTCCCCTCTTACTCAGATACGGCGCATGTTAATCACCCATCTGTGCATTGCCTTTGATCCTCGTGCTGAATCCTTCGTAAGATTCTTTCCTTGAGAAGTTTTAGGCAATATGTTTGATCACATATTATAATCACCTAGATTCCATTGTCCACTACACCAAGACTTCGAGTCTTATCCGGCGACATACAACACTTATTGCCTCATACGTTCTCGTACACGTTTGACTCGTAGCCACAATCTGCTGTGTCTCTTTCGTCCACTCAGGTACAATAATACAAAGTGACAATCTCGTTGGAAGCTAACATCTCGAAACTACCAACAACAACAAAAGATTTAGGCTCTACGCGTTATGAAGACGGTATTCTCAATCCATCCAACTCAAACTTTCCTGCAACCGCTCTCTTAGTATCAGCCCGTACATCGGTGCCATCGGTTCCAAACCGCTTCCGGACAGACGCCTCTCCCTCTGCCTATCAGACATGATGCTCTCCTACTGTCCTAGCCTCCTCTGAATGTCATCAGTGCCAAGCATTTGCTGTATTTCCAACTTGACATGTGGAGACTTTCCTTTGAGAGGGAGAAATGAATATGAAGGAGGATTGGTTTCGCATTCTTTCTTGGCTAAGTCGTACTTCCCAGCGGCAGTCTGAATCAATGGATGCTGGACAACCTTGTGGAATAAAGAAGGCTTTCTTGCCGGTGCCAGATTGTTTCTTGTGGCTTGCGTTGGATCTGATCGTCACCATATTTGATAAAGCACGTTGTAGCATTATTTTCATACCGTAGTGCAGTACTCGGAAATTGGATGATCGAGCTCTTAGGCTACTTTGCATTGATATATGATAGTTTCAGAATCCAAACATACAAAGTTACCCTCTCCAAGCTGTCAAACTACAGACGTTAAAACTTGGCCTGTTGTTACTGCTCGAATTATTGTAAAATTAGGCGCCCCAAGTAAAAAATAGGGGTCCGCTCTTTTCTCCCCTCTCCTCCTGTACATAAGTAAGGCAAAGCATAAAGACAAGACTGACTTTAGTTCAAGCATTGGCCTACATCATCCCATTCCATAAATCGTGAGCATATAAGTGGGTGAGCAAAAGATAAAGGAAGTTGTTTGCATATGCGAGGGTTTGTGTCTTTGTGATTCCTTACACTAGGACGCCCACGTACACATATAAGGAATGTATATGACCTTCCCAGCTTTTGCTGTAGATTTACAATCGTCTTGTCTAAAGAACCCCAGTGGCGAAACTCAAAGAAATTGGCTTTGATTTTGATAGCGACTATTCTGAGTTTAGAATTTCGGTTTGAGAGAGTCTCGAGTATCTTGACAATATTCAGACTATAATCTTCTTCTTCATCCACGTAATAAGAGGAGATCTCGAGCTTTAGAACAGCCAAATTTGTCATATCCTCAAGGTTGAAATATCGGCATTGATTTTCGTCATCTGGAGGAAATTAGTATGGACCATGGTCATGGACACAAGTATAAGGACTTCACCCTTGAATCCCATATTAAGATGCAAAGTTTGAATTGAGGATTTCACTTGAGTTATTATTTGTACCAGACATCCACCATCATCTTCATCGAAAAAGTTACATTGTAGCTTGGTCAGATTCCCCATGTCCAAGAACTTCGAAACATGTGGCGATGTCCAGTTATTCAGCATCCAGAATGTGCGTGGACTTCTATCATACGATAAACTGTCCAACTGCAGTGGGAAATGAGGCATCTCTGGGGGTGATGATGAATCGAACGTCACAAGACACAGGGTGAGAGACTTGAGTTTGGGGCAGTTTCCAAGTATGGCGAGTGGGAGTGGATTCATTTTATAGAGGTGGACAGTCGTAACTCGAGATTGGACGAATGGTTGCCAGAATTTATTGACGAATGAGATGGCGCTGTCAGAGTTGAACGTTGGATAATCTGGCTCTCGGTCTGTCCACGCTTCCTCCAAGGAGATCTCTTCCATCGCATTTAGCTGGCTCATGATCTTCAAAAAGGTGTTGTCATAAAAGCACGTATCATCAAAAACCGTGAAGGTGATTTCCAAACTACGAACATAGTCGGCGATATGTGGTTGATCCTTAAGGATAGTAAAGAAGAGGCAGATGCGTTTGTTAAGCTTGAGATTGAAGGTAATTGTGCGAAACAAATGTTGACGCGCTCGTCTCTGAAAGGAGATGGAAACCCCACGACATGCAACTAAGGAGTGCTTGTCATGTTGTAGATGATCAATGATTTCGTCGATAAGCTCCTGAGACAGATCATGGAGAGAAGATGCTTGAGCCATTCTCTGGAGTAATGTGAAAGGTTTATGTTAGTACCGTCCAAACTGATAGTTATTAGGATACCTGAACTGTAAGTCTAACCGACTGAGGTGAATCCGTCACGCCGTCACGGTCGCTATACAACCGAATTTCAAATTCCGACACACCTTCAACTTGAACTTTTCCATACTCATCTCAATGCGGGCGTGTTACCCTTCTGGTTGCAGTTTTAGTCGCTGAATTGGCGAGCCTCCTGGAACGTGGTAATGAAGTGGGCTGCCTTGCCAATTTGTTAACTCTGTACTGAAAGTCTTGGTGTGAAATCACTATTTTCACTTTACCACTCAGTCTGCTACATAATTCAATGCCTTAAACAAGTCGCTTCATTGTTATTCCTGGCTTCAATGCAGTTTAGGTTGATTCTGCTGTCTATTTCCACGTTCTGCCCTGTTGTTCACCTCATTCTCTCCAGTTTGCTCTTCACGCACTTACCCAATTAAAGGTGACGCTCCTTGAATTCAACCATCTCCTCACAATAGCTTAATATTCGCCATAGTCTCCAAGCATACCCTGAATGGGCTGGGATAACGCTCACTATGGATTCCCCGATAGGAGGCACCAAATTATAACTGACTTTACGTGATGAATTGCATGTCTGTGCTTTGATATCTTTTGGCTCCAAAGACCAGCGAGGCGAAGAAGAATTTTCCTCAATCTATTCCTGAGGCCATCTGCCGGAGAGTAAAGTGTATGTCATTCAGGCTTCGACTCTGCTTCTGTTTCTCACTTCCTGTTCCAGTAGCAATCCAAAGTTTCCGGACCCACGAAGTCTCCTGTCCTCATCCTACGCCCACTGTAACCTTGCACCCTCCACGGAGACCTTTGTTATCGATCCAAAACCATTTGCTACTCTTACTGTTTATATTCTGAAACTGTCCAAGGTAACATAATTGCTGAAAGGAACACTGTGTAGATGGACGGAAAGCTTGGATATCACCGGAATAACTGGAATCAATGTTCGCCCGTCGTATAGAAATCAGCCAAGCCATCTATGCCAGCATTCAATATGATGCTTCCTGTTTGACGCATCTCGCCATATTCTTCATTACAATCCCCGGCGAGCCCGTGTAAAATGCCCATGTTATACGCAGTCGATAGCTCAGTTTCATCAAGCATGCTGTATGTACTCATGATTTTCTCCTGTTTTCCTATTCTCATTTTTTCTGTTTGCGTAGTTTCCAGGATCAGCGCTTAACAGGTATGACATCAAATGTGTTTCCTTAGTTCAAGTCATCTTTTAAAATACTCAATGGGATATTTCCATTAATGGCTCATCGCCATATCGTCCTTTCGTGCCTATGTGAGATTCTCAAGTTCGCTTACAACCAGTCAATTGAAACCATATATGTAATCGACAGGCAAGGTTTGGGTGATAAGTAGGGCGATATACCAACGACGGTCGAGAATTGTAACATACAACAACAGCATTCGCAGATTGACAAAAGCATGGAAGGACGAGAATCTTGTAGGATACATATCTCTGACATTGTCGAATCCAGCTTTCTCAATTTCTTTCTTGGTCCTATTTTGGGCCCTTATTCCCGATTCGACACTCTGTACTAGCCGATATTGTTTCGGTTGGAAGGTCATCAAAGTCGTTTGTCTTGTCCATCATCTTCATTCCGGAATGCTGAAGCTTCCTTACTTAGAAACGGCGGATGTAAATTGTCGATCTGTGCATTACTTTTGGTTTACCGATTCTCGTGATAAATTCTCAGTAAGACGCCCGATACGCCATGACGTTGGCTGTTATCCAGCAACATACAACATACTTTCTAGCACACGTGTGGCTACAACCCGCTGCCTCTCTTTCGTTCACTCGGATATAATAACACAAAGCCACAATCTCTTTGGAAGGACTAACGTCTCGAAAAGGGTAGCTAAATATTCGCCAGAGCCCTGAGCACAGTGAAAGGTCTGGGAAAACACTCGCTACGATTTCCGAGTCCCGATAGGAGAAACCAAACCATAATCAATTTTATGTGATGGATTGCGCATGTCTGCCTTGATGTCTTTTGGTTACAAGGACTCGCGAGGCAAAGAAATATTTTCCTATTTCTATTCGGGCCGTTCGTATGTCATTCTTGCTTCGACTCTGCTTCCGTTTCTCAATTCCTGTTCGAGTAGCATTCCAAGCAATCCAACGTTCTGGAATCCACAAAATCCTCTTGCCTCTGTATCGACGTATACTTTGTTCCCTCCACGGAACCCTTTTTATCAATTCGAACCGAGTTTTGCTTGTGTTGGAAAGGCTATCAAAGTCGTTTGTCTCGTCTCTTTTTATTCCAACATCTTCATTCTGGGATGCTGAAACTTTCCCCCGTCACCCAGATACAGCGCATGTTAATTGTCAACCCGTGTATTGCCTTTGGTTTACTGATTCTCGTGATGAATTCTTCGTAGGTTTCTTTCCTTGAAAACTTCTATGCAATATATTTGCTCATATATTATAATCACCTAGATTCCATCGTCCAGTACCGTCGATACGCCAAGACGTTGGGTTTTATCCGGCAACATACGGGACTTATTGCTTCATACGTTCTCATTTAGCTCATAGCCGCAATTGACTGCATCTCTTTCGTTTACTCAGGTACGATCATACAATGCAACAATCTCGTTGAGAGTGCTAACATCTTGAAACTTCCAACAACAACAAAAAGCTTTAGTGATCTACGCAACCCCTCACTTAGCATCGACCCGGACATCGGCGCCATCGGTTCCAACTTCCCAACCCACTTCTGTACAAACTCTTCTCCCGCAACTCTTCCGGTACATCCGACTGATGGTCCTCCCCTATCAGACATGATGCTGACCCTTCTTCGGCTCTATCCTCCTCTGAGTGCTCATCAATCCTATCAGTGCCAAACAATCTGGGCATGTGGAGACATTTCGGCAGGGGGAAGGGTGACGTGACAGTGGTTTATAGGGATGGGCTGAGGGCTGTTGAGGGAGCGTCAGAAGGAAGGGCTTGGGAGGGCTTTGATTTTGAGAGGGAAGAAATTAACATGAAGAAGGATTGGATTCGCATTCTCTCTCGGCTAAGCCGTACTTCCCAGCGGCAGCCTGAATCAATGTGATATATACCGGACAACCTCGTGAAATAAAGGAGGCTTTACTGCCATGCCAGATCATCATATTTGATAAAACACTAGCTACTGGTAGTAGCGTTATTTTTATATGGTGCAGTACTCCTCTACGGTCAAAATGCGCCAGATTTTGAATAATCCACCTAACGGCCAAAAAAATTGTCATAAACAACGCGCTCTCTCAGGCTTCTTTGCATCGATTCGTCAAATATGATAGTTTCAGGATCCAAACATACAAAGTCACCCTCTCCAAGCCAGACGGCCTATTGTTACTGCTCGAATTATTAATATTGTAAAATAAGCACCCAAGTGATTTCAAAAATAGTGGCCCGCTCTTTTCTCCCCTCTCTTCCTGTACATAAGTAAGGCAAAGCACAAAGAGGACAAGGTTGGAAGACTGACTTTAGTCCAAGCATCGACCTTCATCATCCCATTCCATAAATCGCGAGTATATACGTGGATGAGCAAAAGTTAGAGGAAGTCGTTCGCATAGGCGAGCGTTGGCGTCTTTGCAGTTGCTTGCATTAGGATCAAAGGGAGTATGCCCATGTACACACATGAGGAAAGTATATGACTTTCCCAGATTTTGCTGAACCTTTACAATCGCCTTGTCTAAAGAATCCCAGTGACGAAGCTCGATCGGATGGGCATTGATTCCTCGTGTAATGTCGATAGTGACCATTCTGAGTTTGGAATTTCGGTTTGATAGAGTCTCGAGTATCTTGACAACATTCAGGCTATGATCCTCTGTGCCATCCACGTACCAAGACCTCACCAAGAACCCGAGCTTCAGAACGGCCAAATTAGGCATGTCCCCAAGGTTGAAATATCGGCATTGATTCCCGTTATCTGGAGGACATTAGTAAGGACCATGGTCATGGACACAAGTGTAAGGTCTTCACCGCTGAATCCCATGTCGAGATGCAAAGTTTGAATTGAGGATTTCACTTGAGTTATGATTTGTAAGAGATATCCACTATCATTTCCACCGCTAAGGCTGCATTTTAGTTGGGTCAAATTACTCATGTCCAGGAACTGCGAAACATGCGGCGATGTCCAGTTATTCAGTATCGAGAATGTGCCTGGACTCCTGTAATAGTCTAAACTGTCCAACCGCAGTGGGAAATAAGGCATCTCTGGGGGTGACGGTGAAGAATCGAATGTGACAGCAAACAGGGTGAGAGACCGGAGTCTGGGGCAGTTCCCAAGTATGGCGAGTGGGAGGACAGTCAGGCTATAGAGGTAGACAGCCGTAACTCGAGATTGGACGAATGGTTGCCAGAATTTATTGACGAATGAAAGACCACTGGCAGAGTCGAACAGTGGTGGACAATCTAGATCTTTTGTCCATGCATCCAAGGAGATCTCTTCCATCGCATTTAGCTGGCTCATGATCTTCAAAAAGATGTCGTCCTCGTAAATCCACAGGTCATTATAGGTGAATCCGATGTCCAAACTATGAACATAGTCTGCAATGTGCGGTCGATTTTGAAGGATAGTAAAGAAGTGGCGGATGCGGTTCTTGTGATATTCTGGTGTGTGATCGAGGTATCTGAAGGCAATAAAGCGAAACAGATGTCGATGCGCTCGTCTCTGTAAGGGGACGGAAACCGCAGAACAAGCAGCTAAGGAGCTCTTGTCATGCTGCAGATAGTCAATGATTTCGTCGACGAGCTCCTGTGAGAGATCATGGAGAGAAGATGCTTGAGTCATTTTCTGGAACAATGTGAAAGTTTGGTGTTAATACCACCCAAAACAAAAGTTATTAGATACCTGAGCTTTGACCTATACCCCTAATCGACTGGATGGATGTGTGGAGGATTAATCCGTCAATGTACCAATATAGCCGAGTTTCAAATTCCGATTGGGCATTTTACATGTTCGTCGAATTCTTCACCTTGACAATGACTGAAATGGAATTTTTTAACTCTGTATTGAAAGTCTTAGTGAGAAATCACTATTGTCACTTCACTCCTCAGTCGCCTAATTCACTGCCTCAATTAAGTCGCTTCGTCGTTATTCCTGGCTTCAATGCATAGGTTGATACCGCTGCTTATTTCCATGTTCTGTCGTGTTGTTCGCATCATTCTCTCTAGTTTTCTCTTTGCATACTTACCCAAGGTCATGCTCCTTGAATTCGACCCTCTTCTCACGATAGCTCAATATTCGCCATAGTCTCGGAGCACACCTTGAATTAGCTGGGAAAACGCTTGCTACGAATTTCCAGATAGGAGGCACCAAATTATAATCGACTTGACGCGATGCATCGATGGATTGTGCATGTTTGTGCCTTGATATCTTTTGGCTCCAAAGACTAGCGAGGCGAAGAGGAAATTTCCCCCGTCTACTCATGAGGGCCATCTGACGGGAGCACTGTATGTCATTCTTCCTGCGACTCTGCTTCTGTTTCTCATTTCCTGTTCGAGTAGCAATCCAAAGTTTCCGGATCCACATACGCCCACTATAGCCTTCAAAGTTGTTCCCTCCCCGGAGGACTTCTTTGTTATCGATCCGAACGCATTTGCTACTCTTGCTTTATTATATTCTGAAACCGTCCAAAGTAACAACACAATTTCTGAAAGGAACAT
>JAIUJM010001013.1:0-10859 GCA_026262225.1 Inosperma sp. D86 | reverse complement strand
GCTGCATTGTAACCGACAGAAGTAGCAATGGAGCAGATAGCGGGCAAAAAGAAATCGAAATTCTGGGTATACGCTGTCGAGCCAACTTCCGACCCAGAGAAGCTCCCTTCATCATCAGGAGTTCATCCGGTGACTAATGGGGTTGGCGTGGATATGGACTTGGATGGTGATTGGGATCGAAATTCCTGAGCTGGCACCAATTTAAAACATAACCTGCTGTCGTTTTGTTTATTATTCTGAGCTTATGTAGTCACACTATCTTTTGCAAGTCAATGCGAGATCGATCACGTGAGCAATTGAAGGATACAAATTTAGAGCAGAAGCCTCAGGCAGTCCAGACCAAGGTCTGTATCAAGTCTCTATCTGCTGACATTCGTATTTTCTTCATGCATGTGTTCGCAGTCAATGTGAAGAGGACCTTACAGATACAAAGCACAAAATCCCTCTTCCATTTCCAAGGATGTCTTCTCGCAAAGAAGACTATTCAGTGCTTGCGAACATACGCGTCCCAGGTTCATCATCAAATTCCTGCCTCCGTCGATGACAAGGCCTTGATCACTCTCTTTGACAATCCAAAAGCAATTTTTAGAGCCTCTCCCTTCTCGGTAACGGGTCTATTTGGTCACCCTAATCTCACACATCCTGGAGCACTGATCTCACTTGCGGAATCCACTGTCATTCGTGCTCAACTACTGACAGATCGCATACTACGCGCAAGAGAATCTCGGGATGAACTTTTGAAGGTTGTCAAGAATCTTGATCGCCTTAGCGACATGCTTTGTGGTGTCATTGACCTTGCAGAGTTAGTGCGGAACGCACACCCTGATAGTACTTGGGTTGACGCCTCGAATCAAGCATATGAAACTCTCTGCGAGTATATGAATGTGTTGAATACACACGTAGGTTTGTACGAGGTATGTGACATGTAGATTTTACCGCCCATCGAGACATCACGATTTTATTTTAGGTCCTCAAAGTAGTTTTGTCGGACCCTTCAATCGTGGAAACCCTTAGCCAAGAAGCATACCAAACTGCTTTAATATTTTGGCGTGATTTTGAGAAATCTGCAATCAACCTTCCCCCAGAACAACGCAAGAAATTCGTTTCACTCTCCTCAGATATTCTCGTACTTGGGCGCCAATTCCTCGACGGGACTAGCGCCCCTCGACCTCCGGCCACCATAAAGGCGTCCGATTTGGCAGGGGTGAAAGACAAGGGCATGGGTGTCAAGCTGCAACTGCAGGCCCAGTTCACCCGTCGAGACCTCCATGTTTACCCGGGTTCTTTGCAAGCCCAGATGATTATGCGGTCTGCTCCAGAAGAAGAACCCCGGAGACGCCTTTATGTCGCGGCTAATTCGAGTACTCCGGAACAAATAGAAGTTTTAGAGTCCCTGCTACGAAAACGAGCAGAACTTGCACAACTTGTTGGGCGCGAGAGTTTTGCTCATATGACATTAGCTGACAAAATGGCCAAGACACCAGGTATTTTCGAAATCGTTCATCAAGTTTCTGCTCTAACTGGTTCGTCATCAACAGAAAATGTTAATAATTTCCTTGACGCACTAATGAAGCACACTAAGCCATTTGCACAGCGCGCACTTCTCACACTAAGTCAACGAAAACAGGCTCTTCACCGTTTATCATCATTACCTGTCATTCAAGCATGGGATAGAGATTTTTACTGTCCCCCCGAACCACCTGCTCCCCCTATATCACTACCACCACTCACTCTTGGCACAATATTCATGGGGCTGTCCCGCCTATTTCAGCATTTGTATGGAATATCTCTTCGCCCAACAGAAGCTGCCCCAGGCGAAGTTTGGCATACCGATGTGCACAAACTAGAAGTCGTAGACGAAAATCAGGGTATAATTGGTTGGATATATGCTGATTTATTTGGACGGAGAGGGAAGGCAAGCGGAGCAGCACACTATACCGTCCGATGTTCGCGCAGGACCGATAGCGACGACCCAGAAAGCGATATAGAGTCAACGTTAATGTCGCGCATACAGGAATCCATGGAATTTGAAGCAATAAAGAGGCACTGTCTACCCAATCAGACCGGTGTTTTTCAGCTACCTGTAGTCGTCCTCCTTTGTGAATTTCCGCGGCCGTCTATAGTACGAGGACCAACAATACTCGAGTGGCATGAAGTAACGACCTTGTTTCATGAGATGGGCCATGCAATGCATTGTGAGTTGTTTCATATGCATTGCACTTGTCGATATCTAACCATGTGTTCCTTAGCTATGATAGGCCGCACAGAATACCAGAATGTTGCAGGCACTCGTTGCGCCACGGATTTTGTTGAACTTCCGTCTATTCTCATGGAACACTTCCTGACTTCTCCGGCTGTTTTGTCCCTTTTGGATGCCGAAGGATCCTCAACGCTACGGCAAACAGGCAACCACCATAATGACCCCTGTCATTCAATTGATACGTATACACAAATTCTTCTTGCGGCTATGGATCAGATATATCATTCGGCACACGTTCTCGAGAAATCTTTTGATTCAACCAGGGAGCTAGTCTGCCTTTACAATGCTCAGGGATTAATACCATATGTTCCTGGAACCTCTTTTCAAACTCAATTTGGCCATCTGTTTGGGTATGGTGCTACTTACTACTCCTACCTCTTTGACAGAGCCATTGCTTCACGAATGTGGGAGAAAGTATTTTCTGTTGATCCCCTGAACAGGGCAACAGGCGATAAATACAAAACAGAGGTATTACAATTCGGTGGGGGCAGAGATCCGTGGGCAATGGTTGGTGTCATGTTGAATTCTCCTGAATTGGAAGAAGGGGATTCCTGGGCTATGCGGGAGGTGGGGTGTTGGAAACTAGAAGACGAAATCGGCCAGGGTAGACATTAAATTTCAAAGACTTGCTCTATGGTTACGAAAACAATGGAATCAATGAATTACACAGATGATAATTTGTTGTAAGAATGCTCAAGATACATATGAATTAGAAGGATAAGTCAGTTTCCAAACGTTGCAACTCTGCCCGCAGCATCTGCGCTCGCCTGTACTTTGTTATCTTGTCGTCAACTTCATAAAGACCGATATTATTGGTCTGACAGTGGTCCGGGGCCAGGGAGACAAACTCTGTTGGAAGCCCAACAAAACCGTTGGTAACAGAAGTGAGGTCAAAGAAATCAGAGTACGAAACGGAATCGCTGAGGTTCTGGCCAAAATTTATAGTTTCGTCATCCAACAACTGGGTGCACGTAAAGGCTATATCTTCTGTTAGACAGCTTGATACGGAGAGGGCAAACGAAGGTCCTTACATTCTGGCGTCGCTAATGTCTCGCTCGCAGGACTGGAATGATCAAACGTTGCAGGCATTTCCAACGATGCCATAGAGGATGTAGGTGAAATGCTACAGTTCTGGAGGTAACTATCGGTCAAATCGAAGGCGATACCAGAGAACAATGGTGAAAGACGACCATCTGTTCCACACAAAGTAGCATCGAATTGATAACAGTCGATTTCAATTGGGTTTTCACCAAGCGATGCTGTGCTCACAGGGGGTGGGAGTTCCTCATTGAAATCCAACTCGTCCAACACAGACCAGTCGAATTGCACAGACGACAAACTCCCAGAACAGGTAGATGGAAGCGATTGAGTAGCATCGGGGATATCTGGAACCAAGCTACTACGTTTCTCCGTATTGTCTGATTCACTGCGTTTCCGTTTCCCGCACGACAATGGGAATGAATTGGACCTCGTACCCAACGATGAGTTACGAAAACGAGGCTGATCTCGTATAAGAGGCCTTGGTTCGATTGGCAAATTTTCACAAGGTTCCGAGAACGAGCGATTTAATCTATACACACAGCTTAGAAACATGCAAATGGTCTGAGGCGAAAACTAACCGGATTCGTTTATTCGAAGAACCAGATTCTACACGATCCGAATCATCCAAGTCGCAAGAACGGGCGCGTTTCTTTTGAGGACCCACACTAGGTAGATGACGAAGTGGTAATAACAGGGATGTTGACTGAGAATTGGAGGAAATAGAGCCGGGTTCCCCAAACTGCGACACTGCCGAAACGTGAATCGTCTCAAAAGCCAGATAATCGTCATGAGCTAGCGTAGCTACTCCCTCTCTCCAAGAGTCTTCAGGGTCCGGTTTGAAGAATAAACCGGCAGCCTTCAGAATTGCATCCTTCTTCTTCCCAAATCGTTTGTTGCGGAGATCGTTCCATCCTATTCGTTTCCTGGCATCAACGAACCAAGCGTTGATGTTTTTTGAAGAGGAACCCGCTTGTTGAGAAATGCTGGCTATGACTTCCTTCGTTGGATACGGATTATGAAGGTTGGCGAGCAACCACTGACAAGCAAGTCTAACGTATGGCGCAGAGGTTACAACTAAAACGAGTGTAAAATTTGAATTGTATTAAAATGGTAGGGCTTACAACTTTCGGCTTCCTTCACCTTCAATTCTCCTCCAATTGACAGGCGTCCTATTTCAGCACTGAGCATTGAGGATATTTCTTTATCACAATCGGAACAAATTGCGTCACTAGCCACCACTAAGTCGATGATGCTGGAGGTATTGGTGCTAATAACATTAATGAAGTGTGGTATCATGTCCAGCGTTTCAGGCTTTAGATGGCAACGCTGAAGTTGCAAAGTTTTGGCAAATTCGGTAAAAGCTGCCAGAAAAGATGAAAGATCGTCAACTCCACCTTGCAAACTATGAAAGTATTGGTCGAGCAATGTACGCAGGTGGCTTTGTACTTGGATATCGAGAGTCGACATGGTTTTCAATGAAGACAACATGTGCCAACGACCTGGATGTGCACCAATTTCGAACTCCGCATTGTCCAATAGTTCCGCATTGTGTTCTTTACATAATACTTACATCCTTTCGTTGCGCTCTCTTCATCTACTTTTCAACTTGAAGCACTGCTACTTGTTGACTATGTCCAGCGAGACGCTACTACGAAATATTCGTGACTCTGCCAGATGCATGGTTGAGCTTATTCAACAACGCTATCCCCATATCCAAGGTCAAAAACAATTGGCTGCCAAGGCTGACATCGCCATTCCAGCCCTACACCTCCCGTATCCTTCTGATATCATCTCGTTGATCTGTACGCTTCCACTACCCAAACAGACCACGTCCACGCTCTGCGAGCGAGTTTCCCATTGGCATCAGGCATTGAACTGTCAACTCGCTCTCAAGTTTGAACAGTCTTGTCGAGAACTTCTTCCAAAGCTCAGTTCGGATAAGACTGCGTTCTACATAAATGCGCTTCTTCGCGCCTATCAAGCATCATATTCAGAACGTTACGTCCCTCTCATCAAAGCCGACATAATGGCTATTAAGGATCGCACATCTGAACGAGGTGGGCGCCACAAAAAAACTCGCTTCAATTCTGTGAGTACATAAACACGTATTTCGGAAACTTAGATGGCCTCATGTCCTTGCATCTGCAGCAATACGTGCCGCTTCTGGAAAAATATTTTCTCCGAAACGCTTATCCATCTGCTTGTCATCGCGCTAATCTTGCTCATCAAACAAAGATGACTGAGAGGCAAATTGAAGTTTGGGTAAGGACATCGTAATTGACGTTGGTACTAGTCTTCCTGAGCTGTTCCTAGTTTCAAAATCACCGAAACCGTTCAAAGAAGGATGGAAAACCCCTAAAACGCTTGGCTTCAGACTCGATATCAGTGGAAGTGCTGATAGGAGATTCATTACCAATGCCATTGGAAGAAGAAACACAGTATACATCCTCCGATGAATTCTCTGATGAAGAAACCGTGAGTTAATTCTCTAGGAGAAAACATTTTCAGACCTTTGATAGCATTTAAAGGTGCCTTTTTGCTCCACATTTTCCGCATCGTCGCCTCCTCATGCATTTCCCACCTCCTATCCACCCAACTGTTCTGTAGATCCGTTTCCACGCATAAATGGTTCATTTGTATTCCCGCCACCTGTGTGGCTACGCAAACCTGTCACGATTCCCGTAAAGCATGCGGATATTTCACCAGATGACTTTACGGCACTATTTTCCTCAAAACTCACCCTTCGATGCCCCCGAGACGTTGACTCCAAGAAATCGGGTGGGACTAAGCGACCTCCTTGGCACTCATCGAGGACGACTATATTACCTCCGGCTCCGCATCCTGCATTAGTTCGTTCATTGTATTCCTATCCATCGATAACCAAATCAACCACCCATCACGCTCCCGGCTCTCAGCAACCGCTGAAGTCCTGCCGATGGATGTCAGCATCTCTCTCATCTTGTACGTCTCTCAGACCGAAACCGTGCAAGCAGTATCCCTTCTCTCTTCGACTTCCCACGTCGATTACTTCTTTCGATGCATTTTCTCGGGCCTCTTCTGATACCTCCATCGATTCGTTACATGGTAGACTGGCTTCTACATCCAGTCAGTCTTCCATTGAACCCAATACGCCCCCACTTTCTCCGATCATCGAGCCTCACATTGCGGGACAGTTCTTGAGTGATTTTTCTGAACTTTTTATCCCAGATTCCGACCAACTCCTCAAAGGCTTGCCCTCACCGTTGATTGATTTGTCCAGTACCCAATATTTATCAACCTTCGCATTTCCTTTGTATAGATCACAAGAATTGGAAGTCTGGTAGGACATAACTTTTCCCCAACTCAGTGTACACATGTAACTTCTATGAGTATGGTCCTTGAGACAATGGCCTTCCTGAACCGTTTTTGCACAGTTATGTATTCTTCAGAAAAGGATGTTTTTTGGTGTGATTAGCTGAGGAATTTCAGTGATCTCGAAAATGGTCCGCTCTGGCCAAGATGCATGCCGAAAGAACAATGGACGGCACAGACAATGGGAAAAACAAGAACAAATAACGTGTACTTACTCAGGCTGCACTCGTTGTGTTCACAGATCGTAATGTCTCATTCTCAGCGAGGAATACTTCAACAACTTCTGTCCGTAGTGCAGAAGAAATCCTATTTTCCTATGCACGTAGTTCAAAATATCTTCCCCCCTTTGAACATCTTACCACTCAAACTCGAGGACTCCATATCTCACTTCCAATCAGAAATGCTAAAACACGGTATACTCCCTCAAATAGCCGAAGTGGCGCTGAAGAGAGCCTATGAACTTTCATCATCCTACCAGAAATCGTTTGCACAACTTTGTGAACGGCTATCAGTTCTTCAAGACCCAAGGAATTTTGACAAAGAAGTTGCTCACCTCCATTCTATGTACTGCGCACTTTTTCAAAAACGAGATATCCCTCGCTTTTTGGCATCTGTGGTGAAGGCACAATCACTGCTTTGTTGTCCAATAAACAACAAACGCCCAACCTTTAATCATGTAAGAGTGTTCCACGTTGTGGTAGTGTCCTACGATTAATCCCTCTTGACATCTAGAAATATACCCCATTACTTGAAAAATATTTTGAACGTAATGCATATCCATCGACTGCTGATCGATTAACGCTAGCCAGAGCAACCGGCATGTCGCCCAGACAAATCGAAGTTTGGGTATGCAGTCACGCTTTTTTTTGTTTTCTCTCCCTAAAATTGTATCAGTTCCAGAATCACCGCAATCGGGCCAAAAAGCATGATAAGACATTAAGGCGCCTACCTGTTTCCTTCGAATCTTTATTTAACACGATTCCTTCTACCCATGAACAGCATATACCATATGACGACGTTTCTGACAGTGAAACATCAGGTTTCGAATCTCCCGTAAGTTTGTAACCTATATACATCTGGAACAACAACTTATCGTTCATGATTAGACCAGCAAATACGATTCCCAAACAAGTGGCTTCGTCCTTGTTGCTCCCAGCCATGCATTTCCCACTCCTTATCCTCCACCTTCCGCATCAGATCCATTCCCTTGTGAAGATGGTGTGTTTAAATTCGCAAAACCCATATGGCCGCGCCGTCCAACAAATACCACAGTTGAACTACCCACGATTACCCCCGATGACCTTGCATCATTATTTGCCTCTAAATTGAACCTAAGAGAAGCTTCTGGGAAGAGGCAAGCTCGACATTCACTCTCCGACATACCTTGGTTTTCCGCGACAGTCTCAAGACCGAGTCCTGCGCCGCACCCTGCTTTCGTCTCTTCTTGTCGTTCGTCTGGTGAACCGAGAGCATTGAAACTCTCATGCAAAGGAAACCGAACACCTGTTTTTTCAAGGCCTTCTTTGCCTACCAACGAGTCTGATTGTATTCGAATGGGAAATGCGTCACAACTGCGGAAAGCTACACCACTTTCACGACGCGTGCCCAGTGCTTTCCAGGTTCACGGTGCATCACAAAGCGCAGTAACACTGGGTTCTAGGAACAGCTCTACTAGCTCCATATCTTCAACAAATAGTGATGTTGCACCCTCAATTTACTCGCACGGACCGACGACCCCCCCAATTTCTCCCATCTCCTTGGCTCAAGATATCATGACAGGTGAAGACCTGCAACTTTTCCTGTCGATGCCCCATTGGACGTCAAACGATTTTCTGGCATGCTACCAGCCTCATGATAAGCATGTTTGCTTCAACCTTTTTACAGACTTACATCCACCTCTTAACTATCTTGAGGCCTATTCATGATTACCATACACCTTAGTAGGTCCACAAAATATGATATATATCATGTAACCCTTTCATTCGAAGTTGTGAAAAATATTGTACAATCGATTGTGTCCTTGATTGGTGTTTACAAAAATTCAAGCGAACTTTTGAGCCTGATTCATGCATAGTCAGCAGAACAAAAAAAAATACGTCGACGAGGTACTCACAAGTGAAAGAAGTCCACTGAGCCCTCCCGAGTCGCTACCACCGACATGGCCATGACCAAATTTGGACTGGAAAAGTAACTTCATAACCATCATCGCTGCACCATTCACCGCCTCCTGCTTATCCCCCGAAGCCTTCCCACCAGATTTATCTAACAACTTCGTTGCCTCCGCCATCGCCATACTGATCAGCTCAGTCTGCATGTTGCCTCCCTTTTCCGACTTGCTGTGCGAGGAGGTGAACTGTTTAAAAACCTAAAGATAGATTAGATAAACCATTTTACATAGTAGTTATGTAAGAAAATTGGGCATACCTGAAGAGCTGCAGCTCCACCTAGAGAGCGGGCGCTCATGTTACCAGTGTCGTTGTCTTCGTATGCCTTCTTGTGGTCTTTGATAACTTCCTCTTCATCAACAGGTTCTCCGTGCCTTTGCTATAAAGTAGATATCTTGAGAACACAGGTGTAAGCCATGCTCTACTACACACCTTGTGAGAATTCAAGAAACTCAACGCCGTAGAGAACAGGTCAGAGTCGCCAGTTCCATGAGCTGATGCAGTGCGAACGACTTCGTCCTTATCGACTACAGACATGCGATGCGGATATGATAAACGTTTTCCCATTGTAGATCATCAGGATCCACTTACACTTAGGCCCGCCGTGCTCTTCTTTCATTGAACCATCCTGGCCAGAGTGGTGAGGAGTGTTATAGCCGGACCCACCAGTCTTCCTGACATCGGCTGCATGCAAACGGATTATCAATACCGATCGATCGCGGCTCAAGGAGAGGCGAATTTAAGGCAGAATGGCTTACAGTGAGACTCCTGGTAGGCAGCGTAGCCCTGCTTGGCAAGGTTAATGAAACTATCCTGGACTTTTTTGTTAGCCCGGACGAGAGGTGGTGCATCGCAATCATCAACCTACCATATCGTTAGTTTGCAAGCTTAGAGAACCCTTGAAATGGAAATCGTCGGCAAATTCCTCCAATTAGTTAACATTTACATAATACGTGCACAATATTACAGCCACTTGCAGAACTTAGGGCGTGTAAAGTTTTTAGTTTGAGGCTTTTGGAAACCTCAAAAAATCTTTCTAAACTTAAAATCTGAATCGACACTTTGCCGATGCCAGTTCCGAGAAACTTGAAGGCATAATGCAACTGCACCCTATAGTATTCGGAAAGCTAAATTATTTGTGTACCGTCTACTCCACGTCTTATGACCTTCACTTAATATGGGAGACTCTATGTGTTCGCCACAAAATGTTGGGCGGTGGGCTTTTTGGTCGCACTGGGATACGGAGTGACCTCAGTTATCATGATGTAGTAGACAGTCTCAAATTGGTGGTCAAAGCTGGGACATTTAACCCTTTCCTTGGTTTTAGGACCGTCCACCGCAGCGGCTCCGATGCCCATGATTTGTTGGATTGGACCTTCGTGGTTTCCTCTGTTTTTTATTCTGTGGTTATGCAACAAATTCACTCACAGACTGTGTGGCCACCATGCCAGGACTTAGAAGTATTGACAATAGACTGTACAGTGAAATTTAACAGCGGAATTAAAACAACCATTGTTTATGCGTTCACTGTAGCATCCTTGATTTGGGTGGTTGACAGACTCTAAACATTATTAGTGACTTAATGCCCAAAATCGGTGGAACTATGCTAACCTTGCCTGTTATACATAATCTGATCATGACCGGCTTTCTGTACATCAGTGACAGCCTCATTTATTCGACAAAACACATGCCGTCGTCTGATAAGGTACTTAGGACATTGATGTCTGTGTTTCCATTGTGGTGACAGGGTTCAACACCGAATGTCTGGGCCAAAGCATACATCAGGAAAACTGCAAAGTCTTTAGAACGTCTTTGGAGGTCTTTGGGAAATTCCAAAGACCTTCAAAGACCAAAGACAAAGGTCTTTGAAAAGCCATGTTGGTCAGATTTGTAAAGACACATTTACTTTGTAAAGACAGTTGTTACTTTTCACAAGGGGGTGGCGGAAATAAAAATTTGTATATATGGTCACAAAAAAAGTTAAGCCAATTTTTCGGACCCCTCCCCCTCCCCTCCTTCCTAATATAGTATATCTTCCAAGA
>JAIUJM010001012.1:0-10873 GCA_026262225.1 Inosperma sp. D86 | reverse complement strand
GAATCCTATTTCTGGTCAAAGTCGTCATCAAATACACCGAATACATCCCTTATCCCTCTACTATTTCCGGACCCATTGCCCTCTTTGACCCTTGTGGACAGATCTAAACTTGTTCGCGCCCGAGTTGACAGCGATGCGTCGGAGACGCAATATCTTCGTAGCTTGGAGGCACAGCTTAGCCAGGACGCTGGTAGACAATTCCAAAGCCTCGATGGGAATAAGGATTTTACAAAGAAACTTATTCTTGGTCACGGCGGGACCGTCATCACAGTTTACAACGGAGATCTGCTGTTGATTACCCAAAGCGGCGGGTTCGAGTCCCAACCGGGTTCCCGACCTTCTTCAAGGGCGCCTTCTCGGCCCGAAAGCTCTGTAATGGACCAAGTCCCTGCCGGAGACAGACCACCGATGAGTCGAAATCCGTCCATTCGCGTCAAACCAAGTTCATCTCATGGGTTGGAACGCAAGACAAGTATGGCCCGACGCAGTTCTCTCCCTGCTGTATCCCATCTTTCTCGATCGAATTTTGTCACCACGGAACCATCATCAGACCCACCACTCAGAGTCTTGGTGCAAGCAGGGACGTTGAATAACCTAGTCAACATTCTTGTACATGGTTTGGAAAATATTTCGGTTTCCGTGGCGGATGATAACGGTGAGATGACGTTGAAGGAAGGCATGACAAGAGAATTAGTACTCGACAAAGTGGAATTTGCTAGGGTGTGGTGGAACGTGTTCAGAAGCTTCCTCACACCGCTTGTGTTCTTTGAAGTAAGCACTTCCCTTCCCTTAGTCGTAGATATACTGACCAATCATTCATAGCTGTTGCGCAAGATCTACGTCTCTCAGCCATCAGGATCGTCCGTGGGTCCAACGGACCTGTACACTTCATTAAGGAAGCGTACCGAAGTTCTTAATACCATGAAGGACTGGCTGGCAATTGGTGGTGGAAATCAAGATGTTCTAGATGAAACCCAGCTGTTCCAGGCAGTACAGGCATTCTTGGATAGCCCACCTGACGTTACACCCACAGTAGATTTTCCTCCCGTTCAACAAGCATTTGAGACTTTAGTAGAAACCAGAACAGCAATTCGTGCTGCATTTGCTTTCCAAGTACAACGACCCATGAGTCCACATCGGCCTCGGCCCCAACGCAACCAGGGTGGTTCAAGAAGTTCGAAGAAAAGGGGTATGATGACACGGGATCTGCCTGACCTTGATCGGATGGACCCTGAAGGATTCGTTGACAACCTTGAAGGGATGGCAAGTGCTGCTTTCAGCAATCTTACCGAAGAGGTCTGTTTGTTTGTTATATGCTGCATTCGATTCTGACGTTCTTACTATCAGGACCTGTACATCACTGCAGATCTTTTGGAAGTGCAATCGGCAGATCGAACAGGCTGGTTCTCACCTCGAGAGCCAATTACAAGCGAGGAAGTGGTCGAGATCCAAACGATCTATTCTCAGGTCCTTGAAGTAGAACCTTCGTCCTTGATTTCTGAGCTAGGACAAGAGTCACTTTACCGGTTACTTCCACCTGCTGTGCGAAGCTGCATCCGGGCATACAGCCTGATTCGAAAGTGGCTGATCTCAAAGATAGTGGCGCCTCGAATAGGACTTCGTGCAAGGCAGGCAAGAATTGAACTTCTGATCCAAGCAATCGAGCTGTCGAGGCTCAGAAATACCGAAACACCCGCAGCTGCCCAACTCATCGAGCAGCCATGCGTCCGATCCTTTGTCGAGGCAGTTACCACATCTGCTTTGCTCAGCGCTGAAAGTCGTCTTCATCATCGTGCATGGCAAAGCGTAGCTTTGAGTCGCAATTGCAATAATTGTGACAGCCTTTCCGCCTTACTGCATCGACCGTTTGTTCAGTCAACGTCTACCCAAGAGTCGCTCACTGTTGATATGGGATGGCTACTGGAAAGGATGATTGAAATTATCGCCACGCCAGATGCATTGGATGCATCATCACTGGATGCCCAGCAACTTATCAACTTCGACAAGAGACGGTAAAATTTTGAACCTTTTCACTCTAACTTTCTGTGCTCACTATAACCGTATTAGGCACCTATGCAACCTCATCAGCAAAGCATCTTGCATTCCCTCCGATCGGAAACCTCCGCCAGATGAAGCCATTAGACGTGGCTTTGAACGCCTGAATATAATTGAGAAAGAAATCGTGCACATTCAGTTTGATTATCGTGGAATCAAGGAGGAGGCTGTCCGGGAATCACAAAATCCTGGTATGAATGGAGCCCCATCTTCCAAAAAGTATGTTCGGCCATTCCACAAAATCGTATCCATCCAAATCGAGAAGAATCGTCGCGACAAACATCTTCGAACACGGCTGCAAAGAGAGAAGATGCAAGAACAGAACCGCAACGAACGCCGAGATGACGTCCTCAACAAAGCCATGCGTCCACGCAAACCGGCTTCAACTGCTCCGAAGCATCGAAATAAGAAAAGCATGTCTGCCTTCCTTAATTTCATGCGACCTATTTCTAGTGCCTTTGGCGCTGATGGACCTCAGGTTGTACCAAAACGGTCTCCGGCTGAGCTCGATTTCCCTACGACTGGCAAGCCCTCGCTTGTGGTTAATGTTCTGGAAGCAAAAGTTGCTCCATATGTCAACCATGAGCGATCTTATACATTTCAGCTGGAGGCAGAGGACGGTGGTCGTTACCTCTTCCAGGCCATGAACAACCGAGAGATGAACAAGTGGTTAGAGACCATCTCTCGCGTGACAAATATTGCCGCAAAACGTCGTCTTACCTATGTGGGCAACTCACCAAAGCCTCAGCTCGCGGATCATATACACACACAGCCTATCGTGCCTTCCCGAGACCCGAAAGCTGGTGAGCATTTTATGCTGTCCCTTTGACCCCCTTTTCTGACAGTTGTATTGTAGTATTTGGCGTTGAACTCGAATTCCTACTTCGACGAGAAACTGGTAGCGAACAAATCCCCACTGGTACCATTCCTGTTATTATCGAGCAATGCTTGTCTGAGATTGAAAGCCGTGGATTGACTGAAGTTGGAATCTGTAATCATCATTCTCCTAAAAATGACCTTCATCCGCTGATTTTTTTTCTTGCAGATCGAATTGCTGGTGCTGCTACCGTCATCAACGGCCTAAGGGACGCTTACAACCGGGGAGAATCGCCAGTTCAATCTACCACAGATATTCATGCTATCTGCGATATAGTGAAATCATGGTTCCGTCTCCTTCCTGAACCTCTTTTCCCGGCGTCATCGTATCGAGATGTGATGAATGCAATGCGTAAGTCCGAAATTTATTCAAATTATTTACTCCAATCTTCATCACTTCTTTATCAGGACATGAGAACTTTGATGAACGCCTTCTCGGCATTCGAAGTATTGTGCAAAGTCTTCCTCAAGCAAACCTTGATCTTCTGCGACGAATTGCGGAGCATCTTGACAAGTATGTATATTTTGACCATATGCCATGAACTTTATTTTAATTACTTTCTCTCAGAGTTACGGACTTTGAGGAACACAATCATATGACGGCAGAAGCCCTGGCGATCGTATTTAGTCCTAACCTCTTGAGGGCCCCTCAGAATGACTTTATAATGATCTTGAATAATATGGGGCTGACGCACAAGCTGGTCAAGGCCTTTATCACACATGTCCGTATTATTTCTTTATTTAGTACAAGTAAAACTCAAACTTGCCCAGTTCCACACCATCTTCGACGAGACTGACCCTGAAGCTGAGGCAGATGTACCATCTGAGGAAGAACTGGACTCTGCAATTCTGGAAGAGGACGAAGAAGAGTTGGCCGAAGAGGATGAAAATCAAAATGTTGAAGCACATCATGACCCTGAACAAGACACATTTGACGATACTCCACAATGCACGGACAATGGAACAGACAACTCTCCTCCTACTGAATACCCGCCCTGATGTGGCGATTATCTACCTTATGTTCGTAGGTATGGCTTAGTAGCCATTTCTATTTCTTTGCTACGATGCGGCGACTGCGGGCAGTCACAGTATTAAGATACTACAGGCTGACGATCCATGCTCATAATTGACATTTTCCATTTTTTTATTGTTTTCTTGTTGGTTTGGGCATCCAGAATCAATGCAGATTCCTAATTGTTGAATGATCTCAGCGTATACCTTTATATATTTTAAATTTGCTATTACGGTATTTCTACCAAGAGAGTCTTTGTGGGAAACGCCGAAATGGTTTGCCAAATGTTGAATTATTTGCAGCAACTAGTCATTTTTCTCGTCCACAATGCCTACCGATGACCCCTCAAGCAATGCACTGCATCCTGACAGACGCAGAAACGTAAGTTAATGAGAACATCACTTGTCCGCTAGACGAGAGAACTAAACAAGTTTTCATGCTAGTAACGCTTTCACGAGTGCCTTTTCCACATTGCTAGGCAGACAATCTGCCTCTATGGTAAATATATCGAGGGTCGAACACCAACGTTTGCAGACTGAGGCAAAGAAGGCAGCCCAGTACTGGTAAGATTGCCATAAACTCAGGATGGACTACGAAATGCAAGCTCGCTTCATGAAGAGTCTTCGACATGAAAACCAACATCTAATGGAGACCGGAACGAACGTAAGAAGATGCGAAACATTATCTGATAGTCGCGGAAAGGAACTTGTAGGGGTCCTAGCTTTCCTCCCCAAAGCTGATTCGCTTTCAATATCGGATCTCACACATATGGTTAAGGGCTTCAACCGGGAGATATATCAAGCAGCTGCTTCTCTTGAAGAGCCCATTGTCCGTCGCAGCAAAGAAGACACATGGACGATCCGAAAAACCTTCTTGGTCTTTCCTTGGCCGAGATGTTGCGTGAGGCAGCTCAAAAAAAATCCACTTATGGGCCGCATGGATCGATATTTGCATACCCTGTACCAGGAAATACGGTCATCAAGTATGTGTATTCTTGTCTAATAACTATTCAATTACGTGACATTTATGAGTGGGCCAGGTGATCAAGCAGTCTCGGGACGTTGGCGAGCCCTCACTTTCGCACAATTCGAACCTGAAATAGGTGCCTGGTTAAAGGAATTGACCACAGACTTTCATAAAGTCCTGATGGCAGCTTCATGGGAAGTCAAACCGCCAAAGAATATACGATTATTTGAGTCCAAACTCGAAACAATCCTCCAAGCTGTCCTAGATATTCGCGCGGCAAATGGGGAGAAAGTCACGTCTTCTGACATTGAAGTCCATACCGTTCAATCTGGCGAGCCATTTATCGACGCCTTGATGGAGAATGAGTATCCAGCGGATGATAAACCAAAGGGGTCTGGGCCGAGATGGTGGTCGCTAGGTCTGTGGAAGGTGATCCCACCATCGGCACACCGTTCCCTGGCATACGCAAATATTCTTCCTCCCAAAATCGTCCCCAAATCTACTTTAGCAGTCCCATCTTGACCCTCTCCATCCATACAAGACGAACGAGCTTAAACCATGGCAGTAGCCATATCAATATTTGAGGGTTGCGAACAGAATTTCCTTTCTGAACCCTCGGTCAGAATTGCAGGTCATTCAGGCAAGAACTATTTGCTGTACAACAGTGTTCGACCTCATATTGTTAATGAATTCCTTTATCCTTTAGAAGGGACCAATATATTACTTGAGGCCTCAAGCTTGAAACAAAACTATTTCCAATGTTCATACCCGCCGTATTCTAGGACGTATGTCCCTGGCTTAGAACGCAAGTCGAAATTTTGTAATTGATTCACGCAGAGCTGCCATTCCTGGTGCAAGGAGGCATTGAATAACACCGTCAACATTCTTAAGCTTATTATTCTCCTGAACTTCAAGTTCTACATTGAAAGAGAGCACGACGAGAGAAGTAAGTAATCCGGCAAAGTGTCATAAATTCATAAACCGTTTTCTTTGTTTCAGACCCTCATTGGTATCCAGGATTAATGCAGGTTCTTGGATATTCGGACATACCCTAGTGAACAAAGTGTTAACAGTTATCGTATTTTGAGAGAAACTGGCATTCCATTTTAGGAAATAGCATCAGGGAACACATCTTGAGCAATGACACTACCTTCCAATTGCCTTCCAAACGAAAACACGTAGAAGACCAAAGGACTGACCTTCGTTCTATCAAGGAATTGTTGGAGGTTTCAATCAAGGATGCCAGGTTGCTCTTCGTCATTATGTAATGGAAAAGAAATTTCTTGAGTCTGCTCGATTACTCCGGTATTTTACAAAAAGTTGGGCCGTTTTTTTTGTTCGATTCTTGAAAACTCAATATCCTTTCCAGGAGACATCCCGTCCACCATAAACTATGCTGAGATTGCGTCTTTCGTGGGCCTCGACCAAGATCAAGTCATGCTCGATATTGAGACATTTGAGCTTTCCCGAATCCGCATCCCTACCTCTTTGTGAGATTATATTTGGCTTGTTTATGAACAGCTATATTACTTGCCTGGAATCGTATCATGCCCGCTCTTTGTCACGAGTCAAGAAAGAACGGCGTCCAATGCAGAGCACCGAAGAATGGGAAAGAGCCTTGAACGCGCGGCTTGCGGCGCAGAATTTTCAGGAGGCAGAAATGAAGCGTCAGGAACAGCAAGTGAGTGAGGCTGACGAGCTTGTTAGAAATGCGATGGAAACTTCGAAAACTAGGTATGTTCTCAACCTACATTTCGGTTTTTAAATGACGTTCTTACAACATGATATGGCATAGACGGTGTTCCATGCATTTACGCAACGAATTTTATTATGACTGGTTGGAATGAAGAGGAGGTTGAAAGACTCTGATATTGGTAGTGCATTTTATTTTATTCGTTCAGAGGATATTCACTGGTCCTGCTGTTCAGTTTGTATGAAACAAGTTGATTAAGATCATCACGGAATCACAATATCTTGACGACTTCCAGTGCCGACGAGTGCCCCGTTGAACATAGCCGACCACCGCCAGCCACAAATTGAGGACAAGAGAGGGGTTTGGGTTCATGTGCGAATAATGAGAAAGTGATCGTCATCGGTGACGATAAGTCCTAGCTATTTAGGTTATCAGTTGCATTGGCACGTAACGACGCGCAACTGACGCGCAACTCTTCTGTCCCTTCCAACCGCTGAACGAGAATGCTGCCCGATCAAACCAAGGCTTGTCAACCCTGAGCAGTCATCGACGCCACCCAAGGCGCAAAAATCGGAAGCCTCCGAGGACGATCGCATGCTCGGGTCGCAGCGATGTAGAACTCTCCAGATGCTCCTTCCACCCGTTATGGTCTTCTCGCCAGTGGGTTTACCACTCTCCTGAGCGGACGATCTGACCCGCGGCGGAATTCTCGAAGGAGGATATATGACGTTTGCAGAAAACGCAAGGGTATAACTATCGGAATCCTTTTGAAAGCACGATCGCAACAGACTCTACGGAGAGTACCAAAAGCAAGGGCCGTAGATTCAGGCTCTTCAGCATGAAAACCAACGTCTAAAGGAGAGGGTGGACGGTTTAGAACACAAATTGAAGAACGTAACCAAGAGATACGATTCACGAAGATGTCAACTCGTTATCTGATGCCGGTGGAAAGGAACTTGTAGGCGCCCTAGCTTTCCTTCCCAAGACTGATTCGCTCTCTATATCGGGCCTCATACACATGGCAAGGAAATATATCAAACGGTGGCCTCAAGCTGAGCACCCAGAACAATATGTGGTCCATCCCAAAAGCCTTCTTGGTTTTTCTTTGGCGGAGATGTTGAGAAACTCAAACACCAGACGAACCCGTGCTAAGTCCAAATCACCTTTCAAGCGTTATTACTCTTTCGTTTGAGAATGGGGTTGTTGATCAATATTTGCATACTCTATATCATGAAATGCGTTCAAGTGCGTGTTATCTTTTACCTGCTTGCGCAAGTCAGTGAAATTCACCGGGAGTGGCACAGGTGATCAAGCTACTATCCTAGGACGTTGTCGAGCCCTCACTCTAGCGCAATAAACCGACACAAATACATCACGATGGCTCAAAGAATTTGCCACAGCCCTCCACAGAGTTTCGATATGGAAAGTAAAGCTCCCAGAGTCTGATCCTGGACGTGGGGCCGTAGAACCAGCCCTATATTCGTGTTTCGGGATACCCATCAAATGGAGGAGCCATACAGTTATCAAAGTTTGCTATTGTATTGTTTATCACTCTTATCTGACTCTTCCAAATAGTCTGCGGCGAGCGCTTGTGCACCATTCAAATATCAAACCAACGACACGTTTTTCTGTCCACAATGTCTACCGATGACCGTGCAAGCAACAAGTCGAGTCAGAACCGTGAAAAAGGACAAGTGGATATCCCTGATGGATCGCACCCATCTTCCTCGACCCCTAAGTCATCATCGCGCTCATCGAATGGCCAACCAGGCCTCGCATCTGGGAATAGTCATCCTGAGAGTCGAGATATTAAAAGGTCAGTATTAACAAAGGAACGGCCAGAGGGGGCCAAACAGCGAGAGCAGGCATCCACAACCAAGTCTTCTCAAACTCCCATCCACGAGGATTCCTACGAATATAATGTGATTCGCCCAGAGGATCTGCGAGTCCAAAATTCTCCACCTAAAGATATCACTTCCTCTCCTGTTATCGATTCTGTCCTACCGGAGAAAATCCCTCACAGGTCAGAGGGTCGTCCGAGTCGTTCTGGAAGTGGTAGCCTTGCATGGTCTGCCACGATCACAGGCGCATCAAAGCATCATCGTCCAACTAGCCATATTGTTGTTTCTGTTGGACCCCGCATCATCGAACGGGGAAATGGTATCATTGAAATGGCTCAGAAGACTCGTAATGGCGTTTCATACTCACAGACGGTGAAGACTGGCGTGCCAGCGCCAGGGCCGCCTGTGAATGACAACACTTCTTCCAGGTCCACTGAACGAGAACTTCCTGTGACGCAGCCCGATCCAACCCAAGCTCGTCAACTCGAGGAGTCATCGGCCATACAGGTGCAACATATGCAAGCCTCTGAGGACGATCTCCGTCCTCAAATCGCAGCGATGCAGAACCCTCCAAATGCTCCTTCCATCCGTTATATTAGCACTATCGCCAGTGGATTTACCACTCTCCTGGGTGGACGAGCTCCCGCCGTAGGTGAATTCTCGAAGGAGGATATACGACGTTTGCAGAAAGACGCAAAGGACGGGTACAAGTATCGGAATCAATTTGAAGCCCTCAAGAACGACTACAACAGACTCTACGGAGATTTCCAAAAGCAAGGGCGGTACACACAGGCGCTTCAGCATGAAAACCAACGTCTTAAGGAGAGGTTGGACAGTGTAGAACACGAATTGAAGAACGTAACCACAAGATATGAAGATGTTAAATCGCTATCTGATACCCGCGGAAAGGAACTTGTAGGCGCCCTGGCTTTCCTTCCCAAGACTGATTCTCTCTCTATATCGGACCTCATACACATGATCCAAGCCTTGAACGAGGGGATATATCAAGCGGCGGCTTTTCTTGGAAAATCCATCATCTGTCGGAACAGAATACCCCAAGCCGAACAACATGTGGTCCATTCCAGAAGTCTTCTTGGTTTTTCTTTGGCCGAGATGTTGCGCAAGGAACATAAAATGTCAGGCGAACCCATACACCCTATGCTAGTCCAGGTTACCTGTCAAGCGCTGCTCGTCAAATTTTTCTCAAAAAAAATCCGTCTATGGGCTCAACATGAGGTGGTCGATCAATATTTGCATACTGTATATCATGAAATGCGTTCGTCAAGTGCGTGTATCTTTGCTTGATTATTCAATTCAGTGAAATTGACCAGGAATGGCACAGGTGATCAAGCTATCCTGGGGCGTTGGCGAGCCCTCACTCTAGCGCAATTCAGACCCGAAACAAATACCTGGCTCAAAGAATTCACTGCGGCCCTTCACAGAGTTCTGATAGCGGCTTCATGGGAAGTAAAAACTCCAGACGACATACGATTATTTGAAACCAAACTTCAAACAATCTTCGAAATTGTTTTAAATGTACGTGCGGCGATCTGGGAAAAAATCACGTCCTGTGACATAGAAATCTATACCATTCAATCTGGCGAGCCATTCATTGACGCCTTAATGGAGGATGGGTTTCCAGATGATAAACCTGAGGGACAGCCTGAGACCGTGGCTGCTACTCTACGTATGGGTCTGTGGAAGATTATACCGTCGTCAGCACACCGCTCCCTTGCATACGCAAATATTCTCCGTCCGAAAATCGTGCTCCAATCCACCCTGGAGGCCATGCTTCGGCCGCCGATACAGGATGGACGAGCAGATTGATAACCCGTATTGAAGGCGTTACGATTCCATATTTTCTTGACGGTATACGTTGTGCCCAGGTGGCGGGATTGCAAAGAACCTTGTTATAATGTGTAATACTGGTCCGACGTCCTTTTACAGCGAGTCGTCCCAGTTTGAACGCGGGGTCCTCCAACTGAGGATAAACTCCCTCTCACGGAATTTATTAGCTACTACAAACATGTGCATTCGTATATATGGCTCATTAGCTCAAAGATTTGCGCGTTCACTACAATTATCTATTCTTTTTGTTATCCTGGGTATGTCGTTTGCCTTATTCGGAGTTGCTGCTGTCATACGTGCCACTTATCACCACATCTCCAGCGACGTAAACCAACTACTCGCTTTCCTCGTCGACAATGTCTACAGGAAACTCAAGCAGCAAACCATGTTCAACTGCTTAACCGTGACAGAACATCAGTTGAAAACACTCCCAGCAACCCTCTCCAAGTACCATAATACCTCATACACCACCACGCATCTCGAACGGCCAACCAGGCTTTACAGGAAGGAACAGTCATCAAGGGGGTCCTGTCAGGAGAAATTGAGACCAAAGATTTGTTCGAGTTGTTCGGGGACTGGCCT
>JAIUJM010001011.1:0-10875 GCA_026262225.1 Inosperma sp. D86 | reverse complement strand
ACTCTCCACCACTTCCAATATCATGACGGTCGAGAAAATGAACAACCTCAGCCGAATCAGCTTCGCTCCCCCAAGCAATGGTTCATGCGTAGACGACTTCGAGGTTCGTTAGGTGCCAACTAATTGCGACATAATTTAGAGCTGCCAACTTGCTGGGATGTATCCTTTTTCGTTTCTGCAACATCTTTAAAGTCGGGTTCCTTCATATTCTTTAAGTGTTCCGTTAACCCTTTGCATTTTTTCACTTATTTATCACCTTCGACGACAACCCGACGACCCATTTAACGGCAGCATTTGTTTGTAACGTTTTCTATCGCATACATTTACATATCATACAACAGCATCAATTCACGCACATCATCATCAACAGGAATCTAGCATAGCATTCAACGCTCATTCAATTTTTTTTACATCTATACATTCGGGAACCGCACATATAACATTCCCAACCACCCTCCTTCAATTATCATTTTTTTCTGACGTATTTACGAGAAAGAAATTCGATTATTGGAATATAGAATCATTTGAACAGACTTGAACTCGACAGATCTTTGGGCGCTGCGGCCATCGATGGGATTGGCGGGAACTAAGTAAGTACTGAGTTTAAACGCCATCTCAACCCCAAAACACACGTGGGCTCAATGCAGCATGGTTTTTGGGGAACATCTTTAGGTGGACCCTGCTAGCGGTCACGTTAGATTCTGATAAGAGATAATACAAGTTTAAAGTTGGATCGCACGTACTTCCCATCGTAGAAAGCCAGCCTGAAATGCTGTAAATTACCATCGAAAGAGATCTGCTTAAAGAAACTTGGCAGGATGAAAGCAACGATCTCAAAGAGATGACATCGGTGCATCAGAGAACTGTCGCAAAACCGATCCCCAAAACCCGGCTATGTATGTAATAGTGGCACAGGAATGAATATGCAGAACTGCTCCACTCCGATGGTGTCTTTTGGGTGTTTTCCTTGGACAGATGAAGAACATTTTTGTCCAACGATCATCATCTCTGACCTCTCCAGAGACATCACCTGCAGTTTACGCCTTTCCCCGTCAATATTGACTTTTCCAGCCGCGGACCTACCTGCTGCCTTGAGCAACTCCTTCAACGAGTAAAAGAAGGGAGCAGGGTAAAAAAAAGGGGAAGGCGAGGAAGCTTGCAATTGAAAAATAAACATATCAAAACAGACCGTTCTACAAAGGCGTGACATTCACCGCACAAAATTCAGAAAAAGGTCTGCCCGATCGTGAGCGACGCCAAATAAGGGCACTTCATTGGTACCACAACCAAGAGGACACTCTGATCCTGGCCTCATGCTAGCTACGCATGAGTCACAGCTTGTCTGACAGATAAGAAAAAAAAGGACTGCAGGACGAGATGTTAGTATGGGAGGAGAACGGATCACGACCTTGCGACCTCTGCAATGCCAGCGATAGAATCAAGAAAAGTAGAACATCACTTTATTGAAGCTCGTACAATCGTCAAGGTCGGTGAACGTAGCATGTCAGAAGGGAGCTATATGCCCAGCAGGTATATGGATTTCGGAATTGCATGCTTGTCGGGAAGAAAACCGTCGAAGTCACAGAACGCAGGTTTTAATCAGAGATTGAACATTCAACATCGATGGTGATTAGGACTGCTTGGAACAATGACATGGTTAGTTCAAGAGAAAAATGCAACGTTGGCGTACTAGATTTGTTCTCCAATCAAGATCCTGTGCACGTAGAGCCGTAAAATATAGCTGAAGGCAAAAAAGGCTTTCACGAAAAAGCTGATGAGATATAAATGGATGGATGAGATGGCATACATCATGAACCAGGTGTTGAGAGCTGAACATGGATACGAGGAACGTAAGTTCAGGAGGATGTGCTCGTGTTTGTCTACGGCCGTTTGTAAGCGCCAAGTACTGATCTTTGGGCGTGCGGGTGCTTTTGTATCATTAAAAAAAATCATGATCATCTGCAAGTGAGGAATCCTTGAAGGCAGTCTCAGAGTGAATACAAGCGCTCTTTTGGGTGCGTGAAAAGCGTTGGTATTTTGGAAGGGTTGAAAGACACCGGACTCTGGAGCTCGTATTTGCCCACAGTGGGGTAGAGGCGCTCCATAGAAGGTGCATACCCAATCATGGTCAAGGCCGAATAAGGGCAGAGGCACTTCCTGTGTGGAAAGGAAGACACCCCTTACCATGACCTCATGCTCCAAGTGATAGATAAGAAGAAATGCTGAAGGACCAGACGTTAAGGGGGAGGGAGAATGAAAAAGGAGGCTGACAGACCATGTATTCAACAAGAATTTCTGAAGACGAATTGTTGAGGAGGAGGCGAGCGGATCCTGACTCTGATGGTCTTGCGATCTCTGCGATGACAATGCCAGCGATCTCGTCAAGTCTGGTGAACAAAGGAAGACTAACTTAGCACGCACGAGATAAAATTGGACCCAACATCGAGGCCAACGAACGGGAGTTACATGCTGCTACATGCTGCTACATGCCTACAAATATATAAACACCGAATTGCATGCTTGGCGAGAAGACGACGAACTGTGGAAGTCAGAGAAGTTATCAGATGCCGTCCATGTGATATCACTCGTAATTTGCGGACGTTGACGTACACTAAATCTGTTCTCCAAGACTCCGGTGTACGGCGAGTTGAAGAGTCTGCGGCTCGTGAATATCGCTGAACGCAAGTCTAGAAACGCTTTCATTATGTAAAAGCCTGAATGAAATAAGTAACGTTCAAGAAAAATGAATAGGCGGGATGGCATACCGCAAAGTGTTGAGCGAAACCATGGCGAGTTGAGTTGATAATTGGCTGATGGTCTAAAGGAAAGAGAGAGACGAACAACACTTCTTCACGTGCAAGAATAGTATGTAATGTGCGTCTAAGTTACAAGTGGCACAAAGATTAAAAAGAGTTTCATTGTTAATTATAAAATCAATGTTCTGGCCGTTCTTTTAAGTTTTCACTGAGTTGTCACACACGTGACGTAAGTTACTTATCTGCCATTTGCCAATTTCTCTACTATCTACCACTTTATTTTACAAGTATTTAGAAGAAATTTATTTTATTAAATTTTCAAGCAAACAGCAATAGTTTCTTGCTCTGCAGACAATAAAAAGTTGAGTCACGGGAAGTTGACGGGCAAAAAAATATTAATAGTATGTACTATGACTGATTACTTCAATTGTCAGACGATCGGGCCATGGGACAGTTGAAGACGCCATGCTAGATGCGAGGGAGAGAAGATTAGAATGAATCAGTAAATCTCAATTTAAGTTCGAGGATGGAAAACCATGCGAGCTCACCAAGGTCGTGGATGTAATTAGAGAGGAAGAGTTTATCTTGGTGAATTCACGCGCGCTCGGCGACTTTCCTTCCGATTTTGGAGAAATTCTGATCACATCTTTCCTTGTAAACTACCACAGCATGGAACATGTTGGGCGGTGCGTACCATCTCACCGCCCCATTATCCATCCACCGAAGATAAATAAATCAGAAATTCAAACGGCGGGCCTATCAAACCTGGACAGAAAGCCTAATACTAGTGGTAAGGTCACTGATCTGATCGAATGCCACTCATTATCATTGATTACGCTTTTCAGACATTAATACTTCAGTTTCCAGTACAGCAGTGCGTTCAACATAAAGACTTTCACTTCTATGGTTTACAGTGGAATCACAGGTTACCCAAATTTCCGGAAATGGAACAAGTATGTAGGCGATGAAACGCGACAAGATTTATCACTGATGATCAATGTTCATGATAGAGCCTGGACCACACGAAATAATAAGAACTATCGTACCCCCTTCACACGAATACTTTGTGGAACTTTTCAAGAAGAAACGCGGTACACCGCTCTGGTGGCCTGCACCAAGCCCGGATCTCCCGCTTGCATATCGAAGAAGTGGCATCGATGTTGGCGACGTAGGAATCGTCAACTTGGAAGGACCTTTCGAATTCCTCTTCAACATTCTTCGACCTTCTGACCATCCGATTAACTTCAGGGGAGTTCCTGAGTCGTTTCAACCACTTACCGGATGTGATATACTCCATTATCAATGTGACCATCAGATGAGTCGCGTAATTGGATGCTCGGACGTGCGGTATGTTCATGTCGATCCATACGAGTAAGTTCTGTTGCATCATGATCTATTCACAACGTGTATTCATTACCTTTTGTGAGGGGTTTAACATTTGAATCAACCAGTTCTACAGGTGCAATTCTTATCCTGCCCCAAGGTTCAATTCGTAGGGAAATTAAAAATCTAGAGAACATTAGAGGTTACATGACGCCCTCCACCCTTGAATCTTGGTATGAATTTGCCTGGAAACGTGGACTGCAACTAAAGAACGGAGATATCATCCTTGTCCATAAATGTGATAAAACATCTTCTTGGGGAATTGCAACATTTTCGACCATCCAAGGACAGACGGCTTCATTCACATTCAAGAAAACGGATGGATCTGAGGCGCTGAGGCCTACGTACGAATGGATTAGTCACGGGACGGCAAATGTCCAGATGAGAACAGGACCAGCTCCAGATGAAAACTGGCCTTTCTTACATAATCAATGCGTCTTCTTGAACTCTTTTCGTCCCATATTCTCTCCTGACAGGTGGAGGAAACTTGAACGGAAGCTAGGAGTAAAAGGTGCTGGTAGCTCACATGGCGAGGTTCAACATCCAACAGTGATAGAAGGCGCTTCTAGGCAACCCCCCACAGGAACCAAACAAGGAAAGCTCTGTAAGCCTTTCGTGAGTCCCCAAGTTACAGAACTTCTGAAAACTTGGCTTTAATAATCTGAACAGTGTCTCAGAGCGGTCAACGCATGTGAAGGGTTTCAATATACGACCTTTGGAGAAGGTTATGTATTTTCGGATCCCCTCCAGATTCGACCAGGTCAGAGCTATTCTTTAATTAGTAGGTTCTCTTCCTTTTCAAAGGTTGGGAAAGCGATCAAGGCAGCTACAAATTCTCTGCGCGAGTACCACAGTTCTCAACAAAAGCAATGCTTATCTGAAGCCATTATCCACTATCGCCATGCATATGAATCCAGCAATAAAGAAAAAAAGCAATTCCTGGATATTGCCATCACGTATGCTGGACTGCTGTCCAAGCAAGATCGACTGTGTCGTGGAAAATCCAATATCGCTCTCGTGATTCGCATTCTGGAAGAAGCACGAGGTGTCATGGAAAAGCGATCTTCTCAGCAAACGGAATATGGAGCTCTTCTCAACAGCCTGTCCCAAGCCTACCTCGATCGCTACCGAATGTCAAAATCAAGTCAAGATTTTGAGGTAGCTATGAGCACGTTCTCTCACGCACGTTCACATAATAGGTCATTCCCAGTTTCTCCCAATTATGCAACCTCGTTGATTGGCTCCGCGATTGCACTTTGGACGGCCTGCGAACTTGAGCCCCAAGATCGTGGTAACCTTGCCAAGTTGAAGGAAGCCCTCGATCTCCTCGAAATTGCTCAGGGACGGGACGATATAAACATTCAAGTCGAATGTCACAGGCAATTCGCTCTAATATATGACTTGCTCTACACAAAGACGGCGAATCGCGTCCATCTGGATTTGTCCATCACCCACTATGCTAGGGCATCGATTATGCTTCATCCTGAGAGCCTAAATCGTACGCTTATACTCTTCAATCTTGCCAAACAACATTTTGAACGCCATAAGTTGACGACGGACGTGGTGGACCTGGCAGCGGCGGAGCAGAGGAGAGATGAGGTGAAGAAGTTGATTAATCAGTTACCTGAGGCGAAGGAATTCGAGAGGCGGATCCAAGACCTCGCAGACCACATGTATTTTCATGCGGAATTTGGAGCGATGTGGAATCCCCAGGCAAGGCTGAAGTCAGACATTGGACAACAGACCTCAAGGGGTTCCCTTGTCCGACAGATATGTCAGCAAGGGCAATCAGCTGGAGAGAAAATAGGGAATTCTCTTCCCGGCCAACCGCCGGTGGCCGAGCCTACTCGATTTGCCCAGATTGGTTACCAATGTAGCGTCGGACAAGCCTTCACTACTGAACCAACTTCATTCCACTTGAACCGTCATGGCACCTTGGCTTCTGTCAACGAAGATACAGGTTACAACAATAACCGGACTTTGGCCGTACAGCCGGAAATATCCCAGCAGACACGAACAACTGGTAGTTACAGTGGTCACAACTTGGAGACTAGGTGTCCAAGTGCAGAGAATAACGTCCAAAGCCTGTGTGCTGTTCTTGGCCAAACCCAGGTGGCCCAACCTCCCTGTCATCAAGAACCAATCGTGGCAATAAAGACGTCACTGGACACAGCACGAGATGAAGCGCAGAAGCTCGTTAAACAGCTTGACGACTTGAAGGGGAAGCTTGCCGTCGTGGCGAACGATGCCGATTTGTATAAGTCTGGTAGCCTTAGCCAACGGCAGGAAACAATCTTGTCGGACTCTCAAGTCAAACCTGTTGAATTCGACCTTAATCATTGTAGAGTTAACAGGGACCAGGGTAAGTGATGGTTCCTTCGAGTTCTAGGAAGGGTCTTGACACCATTACCCGACAAGCTCATATAATCGGACCGGCTCCACTCAACTCCTTGCACCAAAGGGGAAGCATTTCTGGAGCCAGTACACCTGCACCTACATCGTTCAGCCCATGTAACGGCAATTTACCTATGCCAGTGGGTGCTTACAACTACATGCCAATGTTTGCTCCGTGGCCTGTTCCACCGCCTGTGATCGTTCCACCAAGTCAGGTATATAACATCTATGACTACAGTCGCCACGAGACATCCTATGGGCGCTTCTATAACCAAGGCGAATCCGTGGTAGTTCATGGATCCGGTTCCACTTCTTTTGTCCGTAATACCCCTCACGACTGTGCGTATATCCTGTCTGATGGCATTCGATTAACCTCTTTAATGGTTTAGGTTTCAATGACGTTAATCACCAGTTGAATCATAATGAGCAGATGCGTGCCAACAACTATTCACCAGACAGTAAGGGTCATCCCTCTAGAACGTTTCCAGGTCATCATTGCTTATTTGCAGATGCCGATGATGCCGATGGTATTTGTAGTCCTGCTCCGCAACGTAGTAGTATTTATGATATTGAAACAGAGGGTGCGTTTGTGATCATGCTTCAATATACGCATACTAAAGTCCTGGCAGATGACATCACAAATGCTTCTAGCCTTCCATTCAAGTTGCCGCGGCGACGTGCCAAAGGACTTTTTCGATCCGACTCAGTTTGATTGCCTTCTGCTGGAGGAGAGGAACATGCCAATTTTCCATGGTTATCAACGTTTCTTTTTTGATTGGGCCTTGCATGAGCATGTATAGCAAAAATTATATATCAACAGCTGGTGCACCAAAAAGATTTCCAATAATTTCAGTCCCAATTGAAGTTCCATCTCCGAGTCCACTGCGTACAATGCTGGGCAGGGCGCAGTTTGAATACCAATAATTCACATATTCATAGAATTATTCCTTTGAACAAACCTGCGCAAGCTTCCAACTTCGCCATTTCTCGTGTTGCTGCATAGAACGTTCAGGATAGGTAACATTCAGTAAGCGGTTAATTGGATCGTTAGAAGATCGGAAGTTTTCTGATATTGATGGCAAGTAGGAGAGTGAAGTCAGGACCAGCCGTTTCTACTTCTAAAATTCGTCAGAACACATTTCATTAGGGTTCAGTTGCCTGACGACCTCGAGAATGCGCGACCCTAGATAGGAATAGCACCACAAATGACATCGAAACATCAAAACCCATGTACCCTGTTCATTCCCAGAATATATCAATGAAACTTCAGTACAGGGGCTGTGGCGGGAAGTGAGAAATGGCCGTGACAGTGAGACTTGCCAGTACACACTCTTGGACCTGACTCCCTTATTTACCCAATATTTACCTCTTGTGTCTCTCGTTATACCTATTCTACTGTAAGACAATTAAGTATAGTTGCGGTGGGACACAACGTGTCCTAGACTCTAGTGTGAATGCCTGTGGATGAGTGTGGGCAGATGTGTAGTTGTGGCTGTGTCACATATTAAAGACATCATTACCATAAGCATTTAGGAATAAGTACGCCACAAATATGCAAACAACTGTCGCTCAGAATATTCAGCTTCTCAACGGGTCGGAAGAAATTAAACGGCAGCCACCAGATGACCGTGACTCTCCTGGTATAGAGGGATCTTCTAGACACCCCAGGCCAGTACCTACTAGACCTATCGCACAACGAAGTCATATAAACACTCCGTGAGTCCCAGATGATCTAGGTTGTGAAAACCTGATTTTGTTTGAAACTTGGATAATTGTGCTAGTCACTTATCAGTCTTGGACACACCGTTTTTTGAACGTGTGAGTACTGCACAATACACAATATTAATGTCTTTGTCATGAACAAAGAATAGTGTCCAGACACCAATGTGGCTGTTACATCAGAAGGAGACTACGAACCACTCACGGCAGAGGTAAGATATTTTCTTGAAATCGTGCAATTGTGGAAGGTGTAGATCCCCGACTGTCCATAACAGCAAGGTACCTTGCTTTCTGAACGGCAGCCTTTCGAACATATTCAGCCCTCTTATGAAATCCGCGACAAAGAAGGTGAGATGCCTCCTCTTTGGTATAAAGGACTTTTCGAATTCCAATATCCGTAGGAGTTGTATATTTGCAACGACTCAACAGTAACCCACCCTTCGATGTCGACGAAGTAGTCAAGACAGCCATCAAAGCTCTGCAAATGTACGACTCGGACGACTGTACATGTCATGATGAGCAATACCTAGACGTAGCTATCACCCAGTATCACCGCGCATATAAGAGGAGCAAAAAATGCCATAACGCATCCCATGCTACTTTACTGAACGAGCACGGCCGACTGGAAGGTCAAAACTCCAATTTGGAAGAAGCGATTCGACTGTTGGAGAAAGTGCGTGACATGATGGGAAAACGATCTTCTGATATGGAGAAACATGGTGTCCTGCTTAACATACTTGGCCAAGCCTACCTAGATCGCTTTGGAATGGCGAAGTCGGAGTTGAGTCAAGATCTTAAAGCAGCCATGTCCGTGTTTGAAGACGCATGTTCGTATAATCGATCATTCCCTGTTTCTCCTACCTATGCAACTTCATTGATTGGCTTGGCGACTGCGCTCTGCACAGAATGCAAACTTCAGAGGGGCGATGAAGCCAAATTGGAGATGGCCATGAATTATCTCAAAACTGCTCAGGAACAGAACGAGATCAATATACAAATGGAATGCGACAAACAATTGGCTTCGGTCTACGACTTACATTATCAAAGGAAGAAGGACCCGAAGAACCTGGATTTGTCCATTGATCACTACAATAAGATTTTAAAAAAGCTTCCATCCTCGGACCCAAATTATGCACTTACACTCTTCAGCCTTGCGAAGCAACTGTGGGAACGTTATATGCTGGCGAAGAATGCGATGGACTTGATAGCCGCGCAAGACAAGGGCCATATAGCGAAGGAGTCTCTTCATGAAGTTCCTGGGACCGAGGAGCTGAAAATGGAGATTGAAATACTGATAAGCAACATGAGCATGGCTCTAGATCTCCGCCCCGCCCTTAGTCCCACGTTGGGGCTTGCAAAGGCTTGCAATTGATGGTGAGCCCTGGGCCGTGGAAGATATTCTCTCTGGGTAATTAACCTCCCTTCGGCCCTAGAGTATTAGGGCTGTACACGCATTTGGACTTTATTTTCCCTATATAACCTCTATATAATTAACTTCTTTGTGCCTATCCTAGAGCATTTAAACTCTGAAACTGTCAACAAAGGAGCACATGTGTTATTTGCGTGGACGCAACTACCTTTCACGTCCTGCCTCCAGGAACTAGTCAGGTTGATGTGGAAATGTCGCGTTACCCTCGATAGCGCAGATTATTCTTCTCCTGGTCTATTAGTTAACATAGCTAACATAGTCGCAGAACAGAGATTACGATGTGTGGTATGCTGGATTGTGCTGGTTAGTGAAGAGGTGCATGACAACATCTGAACCATAGTAAATACGAGGAATTGTTGGTGGTCTGACCAACTCAGATGTACACCTGTAGCGGGTGGGATATCCAAACAGCTTTCGAAGAGGAGTGGTTTAAGGGTTTCATCTTCAGACCTATGAAAGTGCTCCATCCACATGGCGAAGCGAAGCGAGATTGAAACTGAATGATGCTTGACGGTATTTGTTAGGTATCACAAGGCCGGAGTGGGGTTTGGCCAAGACAGTGAACGTGTTCAACTAGGCGGTCTTTTGGATGCATGAAAGGTGTTGGTATTTTGCAAGGGTTGAAAGACATCAGTCAGTTGCTACTATATTTTATCCGTATCATTGAGTAAAAGGCCTACTAGCAGAAGCACAAGGCCATGGGACGGAAGGCGACAATCTATCATTGAAAATACACACGCAAAGTTCAGGAAAGGGTCTGCCCGTCCATGGCCAAAGCCGAATCAGGGTGGAGACACCTTACAGACTGAACTCTGGAGCTCGTGCTTGCCCGAAGTGGGGTAGAGGCGCTCCATAGAAGGCATGCCCAATCATGGCCGAAGCCGAATAAGGGCAGAGGCACTTCAAGCGTAGCATAATCAAGAAGACGTGCCTTACCAGCCATTGGTCCATGCCTACTACGCATGACAGCCATAAAAGAAGTGCTGAAGGACAATACGTTAGTGGGGAAGGGGAAATAAAAAGGACGGAGACAGACCATTCTACAAGGCGTGTCATTGCACACACACAGAGTTCAGGTAAGGATCTGCCCGTTCATGGCCAAAGCCGAATTAGGGTGAAGACGCCTTATAAACTGAACTCTGGAGCTCGTGCTTGCCCGCAATGGGGTAGAGGCGCTCCATAGAAGGTGCATAC
>JAIUJM010001010.1:0-10894 GCA_026262225.1 Inosperma sp. D86 | reverse complement strand
CATTCATTATCTCATCTTTAAGACTCACGCCAACAACACGCGGCTACACGCCAACCGTCAACCAACCGTTCGAAGTACAGCATCTTTTACTTTTCTGGCCATCGGAGGTTTGGACTATCATTTATCTCCACACCATTGTAGAGATGCTGGGCAACTGGTGTCTGATATTATTGAAATTTAACTGGCTTCTACATGACAGTTAGCGAAAATAATATTATGAAGTACGAACAACTTGCAGTTACCTTTTATACATACCTACCATTTGAGAGTGAATTGTGTATATTGTTGGGTCCGGCCGCATCAAGAGCAATCAGGTCACAGATATACTGTATGTTAAATGCCTCAGCCATTATTGCGTTCTCCATGCTAGGAATCTGATACGTTTCTTTTGTCAGTCACTCCACGAATCCCCTCAATGGGTTTCTTCAGGAACTCTGCTTTCATATTAACGCAGTAAGTGCCTTGCTGAGTGCTTGAATGATCGAAAGCCCACTAGCGGTGATTCAAGTTTTTGCCAAGACTTCACACCATTCAATGATCGAAACAACCTTGAATTCCGAACTCGCAGCGTCACTCAGGCTGGTAACCGCAAGGCCTACCTATTTCCAAAATCCATCCGCAGACCATCCTAACTCTGCTACATCAACCTATCTGCCAGGGATAAAGTTTGTCTTGGCGCCGCACGACATGGTTGTTGACTTGACATAGTATCGCTCCAAGTTAGGGCTGTGGGTTTCACGGTTGCAGGCGAGGATATAATCCGCATCGAATGTCTTGTCCTACCCACCTCACTCTCTCGGTATGCTCTTCACACCCGTCCGTTCTGTCGTCTTCGTCGCCCAGCTTCTCCTGGCCGTTCTAGCAGTTCCTACTCCCGAACCTCTGCTAGATAACGTATGTTCACATCCTTTTTACCTCTGTCTCTCTCTTTGGCTAAACGTATTCTCAAAATCAAGGCCACCACCGATCTTGAGGCTCGCTCTCTCCAAGCCCGGGCACCAGTTATAAAATTCCACGTCTGCACAAGTCCAAACTATTTTGGCGACTGCTACTACCTCGCCACAGAGCCGCTTACCATATCATTGCAAAGCAGCGGATGTGTCAATTTCAAGGCTGCAGTGGCGTCCAAGATTCAGAGTATCCGTGTTCTTGATACCTGGAGATATTCCGTCTCGATATACGAGTGAGTCACTCCCCTGTGAAACCGTTTGAGCAATTTAACATTATTTATATAGTGGTGTAAGCTGCAGTGGTGCAGGTGTAACGATCATGGATAGTGACAAGGATCTTGGTGATTGGAAGAATCGAGCTAAATCTGCAAAAGTTTGGTACTTGCCCATCCCATACGATTCGTACCCGAACAATGCAGTTTAGGGTGGACGGTCACGGTCATTCCCCGGACAGATTTGGATACTTGTACTTTGCCTTTACCTTTACCTTTCTTTCTTTACTTTCCAGATGAACTTGTTACGGCTATGGGACATTGTAAAAATTAATCGTTTTGGAGTCGAAACTTTGCAAAGGGTCTGTGACCTAGCCATCTTTTCCACACAAAAAGTTGGACAGCACAAATAAGCAAGGAAAAACTTGGAAGTGCACCATTCATGACAAAGACATTTGATCGAAGTTTGATGAGGGAGTTGATGAGATATCATGAGTGTCATCAAATCCTGTCCAAGTTTACAACTCCTCCGATAGTACACTGACCATACCCATAGGATAACAAGCCCATTCGTTTTAGGCCAACACCTGCTTAAATACGAAATCGATTTGTTATCATTTGAGCCTCCGATATCAATTCAAGGCCAGCTCACGAATTCTATAATATGTACATAAGTACTCGAACCACGAAAGTACTGTTTACATTTTCAATGGTAGCTAATTCGTAAGTCAAACCTCGGAATTCTATCATGCAAATCAACTATTAACACAAAACTTTTCCCCGACACGTATTGTATGATGGACCTAACGCAAAGAGGGTCTGAGCAAGGCTGTTCACAAGCTGTTTACTGAGAAGATCGCTCGTCGCTTTCAACCCACTGTGACATGGACTAACAACGGATCTGGACTGGACCAGAGGTCTTGAACTGTGCAGGTAGAACGAGTGGAACCCGCTGTAGAAAACCGAACCCGATTTGGTTGATTCTTAACTTCAAATTATTGCCTACTCAACGATTGGCAGACGAAACTGGAGCTGGCCTAGAAGGTTTGCTACAAGATGATCAACTTTGGACGAGGAGTGTGACAGAAGAAAAAAGGAGGGGTCATCTTCAACAAATACGAGGGTTCTACAAGGTTTTTTTCTTTCTACATTTTCTGTTGGCTACTTATGCATGTCCTGATGCAGCTACAGCTGCAGCAGGTTGATTTGCGACAGGAACAGGGTTCGTCACGTCGGGCTTCATCGCAGGGAAGAACAAGACTTCCTTGATGTCTAAACGAAGAAAAACCCATCAATATCTTCATGACGAACGAAAAAAGAAATGGATTGCTAACTCGTTGAATTGGTCAAGAACATAACAAGTCGATCGATACCCATTCCCCATCCTCCAGTCGGAGGTAACCCGTGTTCCAATCTACAATACCAGTCAATCGATATACACCAGCCCAAAAAAAAACAAAACCACATACGCATCAATAAAAGTCTCGTCAATCCCCTGCGCCTCCTCATCCCCCTGTTCCTTCTGTCTCGTCTGTTCTTCAAACCTCAACCGTTGCTCAAACGGATCGTTCAACTCAGTATAGGCATTACAAATTTCCTTTCCGCATAAAAATGCCTCGAAACGTTCACACAGCCCGGGACGGGAACGGTGCCATTTGGCGAGGGGGGACATTACTTGTGGGTGGCCCATGATAAAGGAGGGGGATATACAGAGAGGTTCGATGAATTCTCCTACGAGCTGTTAAAATCAAAGTCAATCACTGTAATGGTCATTGAAAAAAAAACAAAGAACAAAACCTTATCAAGCAACCTCGCATTCGTCCTAGGTTCACTACAATCCACATTATGCTTCTTACAAACCTTCCTTAACCACACATTCGTCTCATCTGTATGAAGCTGATCCCCCGGCGGAAACTTAACTCCCAACTTCTCCTCCAACGTCTCAATCATATCATACCTCTTAAACGGTCTCTTAAAATCAAGCACAAGCTCCCTAGCTCCTTCCTGGCCTTTGTTCCCATCAGGATAAAACGTAATCTTCGTGTTTCCACCGTTAAGATTCTTCACCATCCCCTCCAGCAAAACCTCTGTGATCTCCATCAAATCCGACATATCAGCATAAGCCATATAAAATTCACAGATCGTAAACTCGGGGTTATGCGTCATATCGATACCTTCGTTCCTGAATACTCTTCCGATTTCATAGACGCGGTCAAGACCGCCTACGACGAGTTCTTTGAGGTAGAGTTCAGGCGCGATGCGGAGGTATAGGTCCAAGTTGAGATCGTTATGGTGCGTGATAAACGGTTTGGCAGTCGCACCACCGGCAATCATGGACATCATGGGTGTCTCGACCTCCATGAAGCCCAACTGATCAAAGAAACGTCTGATGTAGTTTATGATACGGCTTCGGGTGATGAATAGCTGACGGGTGTGGTTGTTCATGATGAGGTCGAGGTAACGTTTGCGATACCGGGTTTCTTGATCTTTGAGTCCGTAGAAGTTGGAGGGGAGTTGGTGGAGGTTGGGAGAGAGAAGGATCATTTGGGAGGGGGAGATACTTAGTTCGCCTTTCTTTGTGCGGGAGGGTGTGCCGATGACGCCGACGATGTCACCGCGTTGGAATATGTCGTGGTGGGCGATGAAACCTTCTGAATCGATGGCGTCTCTGTTTTAATAGAATATGTTGGAAAATTCTGGATTATAGGATGAAAAAATGAACGCGTACTGTTGGGTGGCCATGATTTGGACCTTGACGCCTTCGCCGTGAAGATCGTAGAAACGGAGCTTGGAACCGCTCGCTCGAATGTTGTGGATTCGACCGGCCAAGCTCTCTACGATATTATTGTCGAGTCTTGTTCCAGGTGGTATCTTTCCCTCTGGACCGTATTTTTCAATGTAGGCCGTTATGGAAGTGGAAACGTGGAACTTGTGAGGGTATGGATTGGGATTTTGGGTCTCTTTTAATTCCTTAATTTGGCGACATCTAAGTTCATAGTATTGCTAGAGACGTATAAGATACAAAATTAATTTGAGGATGAAGATGATTTACGTTTGGATTGAGATCGTCGGTGTTGGGTTTGTTGGGCATTGCAGAACTTGTAGACGGGGCTTTGGCGTCGGCGTTGGCATTAGCAGCTGTGGCGTCTGCCTTACTGGCCTTGGCAGCCTCCTTCGCTCTCTGCTTTTCGCGTCTTTTCAATTCCCTGTAATTCAACGGTTTTATTATTGGTCACTATTCCTAATAAAAGCAATAACTCACTGCTTGGAGATCATTTCGCCTGTTACAGGGTCCTTATGAGTCCCCGCAGGCGCTGTAGCATCTGAAGACATGTTATGACAATATAAGAAAGTATTCCTGTATACTGGTCTGTATGTGATAGATTGAAGGAAAGATAAAGGACGAAAAAGGCGTTGCATTCACCGCCCGTGACGAGATTTTTTTTTTCAGAAAGGATGACTCGCATGTAAATCGGGTAACTGGATTGAAAAGGTAGGTTGTTCCCACGTTTATGTAAAATGATTAATTATGTAATTTCTATTTCCTCTTCATCTTCTCGTCCACGAGGTCCCTTGTGCCTGTGATCCAGTCGTTCCAGCAAACGGCCAATACGGCCGTATCTCTGCCGTGGTGTCTTCCTCTTCCCATTTCTGCATCTAGGGCTAGTCGTTCTGCATTTACTTCCCGGCCTTCTTTACCCTCAGGCAAAACCCAGTACCAATTCAAAATCCCCTCTTTCTTGAACCCCATCTTCTCTGCGACGGCTACGCTTTTCTGGTTAAGGGGATCAGCACACCATACTGTGCGTCGATACGCTAGCCCTCCTTCGCTCGGAGGATCCAAACAAAATTTGAGGAGCAAGCCGATCGCGTTGGCTGAGATGAACGTTCCCTGGAAATCTTTGAGGATGATGGCTGGTGCGAACTCCATTGAGAGATTACGAGTGCTGATATCTACTAGGCCTAATATTCCTGCGACTTGGCCTGCGGGACGAATATTTGGATAGGCATCTAGAGGTGGCCTTGTTTTGTCTATTATAACGAATAGGATGGACGATGACTCTGAGCATCCGAAACGAGACTCGATTATTGCGATAAACTCTTTAGTGGTATGGCCGAAAGAGAGGGGGAGGTATCTTGTTAAAATTGCTCTGTCTCTGTCGAATGCGGTGAAGAAGGGTTCCGCATGGATTGAAGGGATGAATGGGACGAGTGCAACGCGTTCGTTTTCGAGGGCCGTCGGGACGGGGATGCAGCAATTTATGTCATAAGGCTCTTTGAAAGCCCGTTGGACGATTTCGTCGAGAGACGGTGGATCAGAAGGTGCTTTGTAAGTGTTAACAAAGGCCATAGTACTTGTCAACGAGTCATTTCGTTTATGTCGGGTATTTTCTGTGATCACGGCGAAATTAGACCGGATAACCAAATATGACCACATCCATCAAATCACGTGTGATTTAAATGAGGCGCGAAAGGCGAACCCTTTGACCGGTTTTGCTCTTTTAGACCGTTTCGATCTTTAACAACAAGTCCGTTTATCGCCATTAGAAACACTCTCAGACGATGTCCTCCGACTACGAATCTTCTGACAATGAAATCGACTACTTTTCAGATGAAGAAATGATCGATGGCACCCAAGACCTAGGTGAGCAACAAACCCCCTCTTTCATGTCATGTCGTAGCTGACCATTCATATCTCATCTTAGATGAAGACACAGACGAAATGGACATGGACAACTTTGGTGACGATTTCAAGGTCTCCTCTGAAGGAAAGAAAAAGTCATACGAGGTCGAGTATGAGTCACTCAGTCAACCAGCCGTGGAAACCCTGATTGCAAAGGAGGTCGACCACATCTGCGGAATTTTTGGCGTGGATGTGAGTCAACATAATCATTTCTTTATCCCAAGTTTGACAATCAAAAGGTTGACATAGCGAATCTCTTACTGCGGTACATGAAATGGAACAAGGAGAAGCTCATCGAAAAGTACATGGACAACGCATCAAAGGTCCTCGTCGACGCCGGCGTCAACCCTCCAGAAGCATCACCACCGCCACCTCCCGCGCCCATACGAACATCAGATTCATCCAGCAGCCAACCTTCCTCTCGCCGGTCCACACGTGGCTCCAAATTACTCGGTATGGGCTCCAAATCCAAATCACCCACCATATCACCCATCATCCCTCAATCACTCAAAAGGACACCCTCAAAGAAAACAGAACCCTTTGTATGCCAAATCTGTTTCAACGACGAGCCAAACCTGCAGACGCTCGTTCTCGATTGCGACCATGCGTTTTGCAAGGATTGTTGGAACGATTATGCTATTTCCAAGATCAAGGATGAGAACGAACATGCGGTTCGATGTATGGCCGAGGGCTGTGCCCTCCTGTGCCCTGATCAATTCATCCGGGAGTTGCTTGGAACGCCTACGGGAGATTTGGAGAAGGAGGCGCTGAACGCCAAGGTTTGGCAGAGATTCCAAGAGTTGATCGTCAGGCACTACGTTGGATGCAACAAGAACTTGAAGTTCTGTCCATATCCTTCGTGTACCAACACTGTTTGCTGTCCGTCCGCCTCTTCGAAATCGAGCCTAACGACGATCGTGCCGAGCGTCTCTTGTGGAGCTCGTGGTATTGGCTCGGAAGAGCAAGACATGACAAAGAGTCAACAGCTTGGACTTGGTTTACAAGGAAAGGAACACAAGTTCTGTTTTGGTTGCCCGATCGAAGGCGATCATCGACCTATTATTTGTGCGGTTGCGAAGATGTGGTTGAAGAAGTGTCGGGATGATAGTGAGACGGCGAATTGGATCAAGTCGAATACGAAGGAATGTCCGCAGTGTCAGAGTACTATTGAGAAGAACGGAGGTTGCAAGTAAGGAATTCTTCTTTCTTTTAAACACGATTTAATGAATTTTGTTAGCCATATGACGTGCAAGAAATGCAAACACGAGTTTTGTTGGGTGTGTATGGGTCCTTGGAGTGAACACGGTACAGCTTGGTATTCGTGCAACCGATATGACGACAAGTCAGGTGTAGATGCGCGTGATGCACAAAGCAAGAGTAGAGCATCATTAGAGCGATACCTTCATGTAAGCCAAATCCGCTGTCTTCTTCGCTTTCCTTCCTTAACCTTTTTGGTCCTAGTATTACAACCGTTGGGCCAACCATGAACAATCTGCCAAACTTTCGCTTGATCTATATGCCAAGACGGAGAAAAAGATGGAAGAGATGCAGATCACGTCGGCGTTGACGTGGATTGAGGTACAGTTTATGAAGAAGGCAGTTGAGGAAGTTGAAAAGTGTCGGATGACGCTCAAGTGGACTTATGCGATGGCTTATTACCTTGCAAAGGGGAATGAGAAGGAGCTTTTTGAGGATAATCAAAGGTGCGTTTGTTGGTTTCCTTTTCCACGAATCGAAAACTGATGTTCTCTCTCTTTTTTCCTTTAAGGGATCTTGAGCGGGCGGTTGAAGACCTTTCTGAACTTTTAGAATCACCGATTGAACCCGAGACGATTCCGACGTTGAGATCATCTGTGACGAACAAGACGGTTTATGTTCAGAATCGGAATGAGGTTATGCTTGATGATACTGCCAAGGGATTTTTGGACGGACGATGGATGTGGAATGTTGCTGTGGAAGGGTTTGATGATCCTGATGAGTCGGCGATTTGAATTCCTTTCTTTTTTTGGGGGGGTTCGAACTCGCAAGTTTTATTTCTTTCTTTTTTCATCATCATCATCATCATCATCACTCCCTTGCTTAAACGCCTTTCCTGTGTCATATCTTTTCTCGTTGCTCCTCTTTTTTTTTCTTTTTATAAAGCATTTACAATAAACATGCCTATGTTCATTTAGATAGGTTGTTCGACGGACAGGTACTTATCACCGCTACTCTTTTCATTTAAGTTTGTATTTGCCGAATCACACGTGTAATCGTTTTCAATTAAAAACTCATTAAATCATTAAACGGAGATGATTACTCTTCGTTCCTGCGATATGTGCTATTTATTTAAATGAACTCGACAATTACTTGCTGCTTGTTTCGACTTTTGATATGGTAACTACTACTACTAACGGCAACTCCCATTGAAACTCCGCTGCTCTGGGAAAGCTTGACGAGTTACTCACTGTCACTTACCGCAATTATCGATAAAACAGTCAGGGGAGGGCGCTGTATGCTGGCTCAAGATCTTCATGAACGGTCTTGCTCATTCCCTAAATGTCTCCTCATCCGGATTCCGATTGCACAAAACCGCTAACGACTTTTTGGGAATGACCTACTTTTGATCAGAGACTCTGACATTCGAATGAGCGTGATGTCGAACATAGGCAAGCCAGATCCCCTTGGCGCCATATTAGATAGGCTTAATGGAACGGTAGTTAAAGGTCCGTATTTTTTCAATCTTTTCCAGTATAAATTCTTACTATAATGTGTAGTCAACAAACTTCGTCAATCTCTTGATGATCTCGAAACCGAACTGAGCGAAATCCGCCAACTCTGTGAAGATGAGATCCGTACCCGCACCGTCGCCAAAAAATCCTCGTCCACAGCCGTGACGGTGGCTACGGCGGTCAGAATACCTTCTGATCCTGTTTCGACTTCTATTCCGCATGTTTCTGCCGAATCCTCACTTGTGTTTCAAGGCCCAGGACCCCGAATGCCGGCTTTTGATTCGCTCAGAACTGCGGCAGTGTGCCGTCCCCCACGACCACCAAAAGACCTGTTTCCCTTTCCTGAAGATATCGACCTCTCATCTTACCCTTCTGAACTCAAACGTGAGGGCGACTGCTGGTTTGCCCTGTCCAACCCCTTACCCAAAGTCAAACGCGTACTGGATGTGCATCTGGTGCATGACCTAGTGCATGATTACGTGCATTGTATTAGGTTTAGTCCAGATGGGAGGTGGCTTGCTGTAGGAAGTTTGACGGCTGCCCATATATATGATGTGAATACTGGGGTTGAAATTTGGTTTGATTTTTTTATTTTTGTCACCTTCCTTGTCTCAGAACTTCTATGCGTAGTATCCTTGACCATGCAGGTGGATACGTGTGGAGTGTCTGTTTTAGCCCTAATGGGAAGTATCTTGGTACTGCCTTGAGTAGGGATATAAGGGCACGTCCATTTTCGGCTGGTTCAGGAGAGCTGAGCACTGATTCAAAGCCAAAATCTATTTACTTTTTGTTTAATGGGAACCAGATATGGGACATCAACGAAAAACAGATTCACAGCATCTTTAAAGGCCACCAAGACTTCGTTAGCTGCCTCCACTTCTCACCGAATGGCCAATTTATCGTTTCTGGCTCACACGATGGATCAGTTCGCATATGGGATGTCGATGGTAATAGGCCTGTCAAAGTTCTAACCATCGATGACCATTATTCACTGGAAGAACGCCGGGTTTTGTCTTTGACTATCTCCCCGGATGGGAAGTATGTTGCTGTGGGCAGTAAAGATACGGTTGTAAGAATGTTTGAAGTTACTACGGGTGTACTTGTACAAAGGTTGAGAGGGCATAGGGATGGTGTTCCTTCGGTCGCATTCACACCAGATGGGAGTGGCCTGATAAGTGGGAGTTGGGATTGTACATTGAAGTATTGGGATGTTAGTGGGTTGCACATTAGGTCAGATGCGAGCACAGCTATCATAGATCCTTTGGTCCTATCTTCCTCGCCCTGCCTTATGAACCTTACCGGCCACGAGTGTGTCAGTTCGATGGCTGTCTCGCGTGATTGCACCTGGGCTGTTTCTACTACTAGCAACGGAAAACTCGTGTTCTGGGATATGACGACTGGCGTGGCACAGTGTATGGTGTCAGGACAGGGTGTTTATTACGTTGACCTGAGTCCGATGGACAACTTTTTGGCGACAGCGTCGAGTGTGACAAAGCGGGTCAGAATTTGGAGTTATGGTGGTTGTTCCTGATCAATTTTTGTCCTTGCTTTTGTAGAATGTATTTGATTCTGTACCTAGTTCTTCAACCACTTCTCTACATTTTGGCACTGTCAAGGCACTGTCACCATCCTTACCTGAATATCCAGGACAAAATCGTGGGAAACGTAATACTAGTCTGTCGTCTATATTACTTACGAGAATCCTCTTCCCATCCAATCATATTGGCAGGACATATTCCAGATTTGATTTTCCAGGCTCTCTAACACTAGTATAATGGTTCGGGGCGTACGCCGAGTTCGAACAAGCGAGGACATTGGTAAAACTGATTTATTTATCTCAATGATACCATCTTGCCCTGGCACGACGATTACTTTTCACAGATGAAAATCGTCACGGTGCCTCAACACAAATTACAATGCAGTGGCTCTTGTGCCTTACAAGAACGAGTCCCGAAGAAGGTTGAGACCACCGTGACCCTAGTAATACGTGATAGCCATTGCTTTTCGACAGCAAGGAGTGCCGACACTGGGCCACCATATCTCATGGCAACAAGACTAAGATCCTAGATGGCCTCAACATCAAGATAGAAAAGATATATGGGTTGCCATGGGAGTGTCGGTGTATATGGGCTCGGATTTGGTTGTAGAAAGGGAAATTGAAAGACAGAGGACAAGGGGCCGTATAGGTTTGAGGTAAAGTTACAATGTTTGTCCTCGAAATAGAAAGCGCTCCATACGTCTTTCTGCTGCCAGGTCGACGGTCGGCAGATACCGCAAGCTCCAAAAATTTAAAAGGAATTAACACTTTCGGCAATCACTTGGAGTCCCGTAATCACA
>JAIUJM010001008.1:0-10903 GCA_026262225.1 Inosperma sp. D86 | reverse complement strand
TGGCCACCAATCTGATAACCCCTGGATGGGGGATTTCTAAGGCATATCATCCAACGGAAAAGGTGATGGACTTATATGGACTGATTCATTCATATCTCCACATTTATGCTAATCTCAAATTTTCCGACAGCATGATGTGTGAATCTGGGTGTGTTGGATATATAAGGTGTGTGAGAACTGCCGATCTTTCAGATTTCAATGAAATACTACTACCGTTGTGGTTTTCACGACATTGTATTCAATTTCCAACCAGTTAACATTTGTACTAATAGACAATTTCATTTAATACTAAGTATGTCCTCAAGCCAGATGTAGAACACATTGAGCCAAATGAAGGTGAACCGTCTAATATAACGACTCAGTGAGACAAATTATGAATATTAACTTTTATTCTTGATAGTAAGTCCATGCAACCATTGACAATAAATCGGCGAAGGTGTCCCAAAAGTCCAAAGACCACTGGAATACTGTAGGGAGCAAGGCAGGCTTCAATCAAGTATGAAGGCGCCAGGCATGTCAGGATTTTATGCAGGCAACATGACCACTCTTATCGACGGTTAAACATGGATCTGACAAATTAAATATTAAGTGCGCTGACGAAAATGTAATTTGTGCAAACCCACCAAGGAGCAGGCAAGGGGCATCTGTCGGAAATTTGTAAATTTGCATAAATGTTAAGATATTATGGCATCAGCACATATAAGTCCATCACCATTTTGGGGCGATAACATGGTTCAGAAATCACCCATCCGGTATTATCTAAATGGCATCGATTAAATAATGTGATGCTATCCTTCAGAAGAATTCTCACTGGCAAGGATGGTTAACGTTGGTGACAATGTTGAGCACAGATGCAGAAAATCTAACTTGATAAGAATAGACATGACTGATGGTTGCGGATGAGGCTAATCATCTCTGACAAGAATAATCAATGCAAATAAGAGTGACCATGTCCAATAGGAATAACCCTTTCTGACCAGAGCAATCATTGGTGATGAGGATGATCGTGAATAATAAGAACAACCATTTCTTATATGAACATTATCTCGGACAGGAATGATCAATGCAGATAAGAGCGACTATGTCCAATAGGAATAACCCCTTCTGACAAGGCTGATCGTTGGTGATGAGGATGATCGAGAATAATAAGAACACCCATTCTGTATATGAATGACGAGTTCTAAGAAGGAGAATCACGGTTGGTGAGAATGGTTTTACCAGCTAGGGTGATCAACACCAATCAAATTTTATGACTAGCTCTGACTAGGCTGTTCAATGTTGATGTGAATGGTTTATACTGATGAAAGTAATCCCTGCTAACAAGAATTATCATTTCTGATGCGAATAACCAACTGTTACAAGGCTAACCAACGATGAAAAGAGCAATTGATATTTGTGAGGATAATCAATCAATGCTACAAGCATAAAATCCAGCGAACGCATAAGCAATCAATTTAAACATAATCGATAACATTCAATTGTCATATTTGTGTCTGTAGAATATGTAGCAAGGAAATACAGCACGGCACCAATCTTAAGCATTGTCCAATATTTCTGGGCTTCCTGGAATCATTGCTGCTGGTGAAAAATACGTTTTTATCAGTAATGGGTGTTGGACAAGGCATCAGGGCTGCTGGGTATGTAGTTAGCATGTAAAAGGGTTGATATTCAGGTTTGGCTCACGATGAGTGGCTGAGAGAGACAATATTTTGTATGGTAACATGGAAGCGTTCAATTCCCTGATGCCGGTCATCATGGATGAAGGTGACGTCGGTAAGTATTCCAATGACCGACACGATGGACCGATTGGATGGCATATTTAGCTTGCTCTCGGATCCACCCTTGGGGCTGTTAAGGGCATTAGGAATGATACAAAGGAAAGGGGCCAGCGGCTGAAGCGTGTTCACTCCGCCACCATCCTTTGCGTTCTTGTATGAGGAAATACCAATATTCACGTTGACAGTGAACGTCCTTTCGTCCGCATTGGGGTTAAGTGCCAAACCCGTGACATGTAAAGTGATCCGATGGCTAGTGTCGGTTAGTGGTTCAACGCCGTCCTGTAGTGCAGGTCCAATGCGTATGATCTATCAATAAGGTTATAAGAAGCAAACATATGGGGCGGATGCTATGGCTCAACTGAATGGATGTCCCCTACAAAGTCACAGTCTGGTGGTGAGAATGGTAAGTTGAATCCATTCGATGGTACCTGGGCAATCTACAAGCCGGAATCAGGCTGCATAAAAGGCAAACAATGGAAGGGAAACTCACTGTGCCCCGAATCAAATAGAGTTCTGCGGGGCCACGACTAAATACGATTCTGTCACAGCTGTTAACATAGCGCAGGGAGCCATAGAGGCAGGGCAGGAAACCAATGGTAGGTGATCCAACGTAGATTTGTGCAACGAGATTTACAGCGCAGGACTTCAGCTCAGGTTCAGGACAGCCAAGAAGGGTGAATCCAGTGAAAGACACTAGCCCAGTGCACGAATCACTGACAACTGGAGGTGGAAGAGGCGCAGGTAAACCTTTGGAGTAAAGGCTTAAAATTAGGGGCGATGAATAATATAGATGAAGAGGTCACCTCTAAGGTGGTCTCCGATCTCCGATATGCCTGCTCCAACATCGAAATTGTCATCCTTTAACCAGTCCATATCAAGCATATGGAATTGCCTTTTCGAAGGTTCATTTGCAGCTTCGACTGATTTCGGGCCTCGTTTCGAGAGCCCTGGATAGTGTTTGGTGGGCAGGGATGTCATGGAAGAGAATGAATGATTGGGCGTCATAAAAATGGGTTAGAAATTACTCTTTATATATACATCGGAGAGGTTGCTGCGCAATTGTAGTCACAGTAAGATGGAGTCATTCGGACCCTAGTCGCAGCATGCTACGGAGTGAACAAACATATCGCGACATTGGCGCCGCGGCCTTATACTAATAAAAATGATGATGACGGAGGCCGCTGTGGGTGCCTTTCTGAAGCGCTACGAGTGATCTGATACTAAGATGTATGGGGACTACCAGCGTATTTTGTGCCTCTGGGGTTGAGCAATCCTGTAAAAAGAACAATAACAATGGCATAAAAACTTAATTCGATCACGGAGAAAAACATGATAGAGTATTAACAAGGAAGCCGCGATGCTACGTGAGCCTGGCTGCCAACTTTCCATCAGATGGGCCATTTCGTTTGCAAGATCTTCACAGGGATGGCCTTGGAAAAGAGTGTCGTCGAAGTCCGTGAATAGTCTCTGCCACGGCTGCGTGAAAGGGCAACGTATGTGCTATTGTGATGTTTTCCCTGCTGGTGCGCCGTCTTAGAGCCACAATTTGATCGGTTACATTGTTTGTCCTTGAGTTTTGATATCTGTAAAGGCGGATCTACTATAGTTGAAGTTGCGACCATGGCTCCATCTGAATCAGCTTGAGGTGAACTGGTGCTCGAGATTGTTGGGTCTTCTTCCTAGGACATCAATGATGTCGATCCGCGTTTTTATTTCGCTCCTGGACCAGATGGAGAAACTGGGTTGTCTATTATGGTTTCGGCTGTAGAGTTGGAGAGGGTTGGAAAGGGAATAGAACCATTAGATGCCCTGGGTGCCGAGTATCAATGTTATGGTTCCTTTAAATTCGGTTGTGGTAGTTTTCAATGAGCAGTGAGTAAGCGAGAGCCCTGAGAGATACAGTATGGGCTACTGTCAATAATACTGATATTGCACCACCGGCTGTTGTATTATGCATAATCATCATGGCTGTCAGGTTATGCTATTATTAATACGCAGGCAAGCTCGCAGGCAATTTAAATTCGGACATGAACGTTGATTATTATTAGTATTAATAGGATTTGAGACGGGGGCTGCAGCTACATGTTGTACATCGCTTGCGACCTCTCCATAATAGACTTTAATTATATCTGTCAATGTCAATGTGCATAGAGCCACCACCCTGAGCTTGGCATCGAATATCGAGTGCCTAATAGATTAGCTGTATCAAATGACTTTCATGAGCCGATCGGGGTTCAAAAAATACCTAGAACTTGGTCTGGGCTCGTTCGGCTCACAAGTTCAATCTCGACTGGTTCGTTCCAGTTGGCCAACTCATTTTGTCAGAACGAGCGACCAGTTGTCTGACCGAGTTGGTGCTGCTGGCAGCTGCCAAACAAGTCTTGACAGTCAAAAATGATTCATGTCAACAATTTGGGTCAAGTAATCCAGTATCATTATATAGCGAGATAGGTGAAGGCATATTACAATGAGCCTAATCAAACTTCTGCCTCTTTGCAGCTGGAGTAAAAGCCGGCTCTCCCCCAACATCTAGATTGAAGCGAATTTTCTGGCTGTGGAAGAATTTCTGATCAAAGGCGGTCGTTCCAAGCTCAAGATAGTCCGTTGGGGGCTCTAAGTGACCATTTTAGCAGCAATAGATAGGTGGATGGCAGCTGGCATACCGTGGTAGTCAGCACGGCCAGGCCATGCCGCTGTATACTCTGGGGTCAGCCCCAAAGTAAGTAATTGGTCATTAAGATTATCCCGACTCGCCCAGGCATCATTCAGAAGTGGGTCGCATGCAACGACGTTGGAAACCTGCCTTCTCAACCAGGAAGAGTCACAGCCCGGAGCTCCTCCATATCCACCTCTCATGGCCGAAGCTTTGTAGGAGAGCAGGGTATGGAGCACTGCTGCCAGGTATTGCGAAGGCAGGTCTTCTACAACGGTACCATCAGGGGCTCTGACGATGCAACAGGCACGAACCCAACGAAAAATTGCCACGGCCACCCCTCTAGCATAGCAGATGCTCAAACGCTCAGATCTGGAGATGTTGTTGCGATCAAACTTCAACATATTTTCCCTCTGCACCGGAGTTGCTGGTTCATTCTGGTTCTGGTTGGGTGCTAGGTATGTTCGGAAATCCAGGACATTTCCGAGAATTACCAGGTTGCAGGTAGAAAGGAGATCAAGGAGGCCATCAATCGTGTTAATATCCGGTAGGTGGTCATGCTCGGCATCTACACAACATGGTTGGTAGCGGACGACACATAATAGCGATGAGGGAGGACTTACCTATGCGTTCTATTAGACCTTTGACAAGCCCCAAGTGGAAGAAGAGGAGCATGCGACGGAGCAGTAAGCGGGAGGGTGTATGTTCTATGTTTGTAATGAATTGTCCAACAGCAAAGCTATGGATCAAGCTTTGCAGCGTGGCTTGCATAAGGCATGTCGCATAATAGTGACCGCCGTGGCAGATGGCATTCTCGGGCCCATAAACGAAGTGGGGGGTATTAGCTTTCATGAACCTATAAAAAGTTAAAAATGTTCGCTGAGGACCTCACCCAAAACGTACAAAACATCACCAGGCCGAAGGACGACGACTTCCAAATCATAACCAGGATTTTCAGGCACAACATCAAGGCAGAATTTTTCATTAAGAAAGACACCCCTGGATGAGAGGGGGTTTTGGGGATGTTCGCGGTAAACCCCCCAAACCTTCAAACCGCACATGACCTTAACAAAGGTGTTGAACCCGTCGCTGTCAATGTGGAGAAACGTGAGCGTGTTGGCAGTTCCAGCCAAACCCCAGCGCATGTGGCTGGTCGGGTAGAGCGAATCAAGCCCACATTTATGCTGACCACGAGTAAAATCCCAGGCCGCTATTTCACTGGCGAAAGGGGTTGGGCTGGTATCCGCATTCCACATGGGAAACTCTAAGCCATTCAATATCTTCCCACCATCCAAACCATTCCGCAAGATATCGCCTGCCAGTCCACTTACAACGGCTGGTCGGCTGTACCCTGTCTTTGGAGGAGGTGCTGAGTAATCTATTAAGAAGGAGTTCCGAATCAATTCCAGGCTGACATGCGGTGCGAAGGTACTGCACCTTGGATGGACACTTGGCTGAATAAGTGGCCCAGAGTGCGCATGCCTTTGGCATCAAAATGAAGCGTAGGGTGGGGATAGCCAGTTAGCACCACGTGCTTCTTCTTGAGAAGGGTTTGAAATGCTGAAGTAGGCATTTGCTTGTATTCAGAGAAGGGGAGGATGGCGAAAACTGATTGCTCCTTGTCAGCCACATGTGGCGGGAGCCCATTGATATAGCTTGCTTCAGCGTGCGTCATGAATGTTTGAAGGCGATCAATATAATCCTGGTACTAAATTTCAGAGGAGGTTAACCGCGATCAATGTAAATATGAAGCAAATGGAGGTACATGGAATTGTGGAATGAAGCTATGCACGTTGCCGTCGGAGTCGAATGCCTTGATCTCTGTGGAGGAGGAAAGTTTTGGAGGAAAATGCCCGATGCTAAGCGAGATGTCTTCTTGGTCAACCTGACTCAAAATATCAACCCAAAGATAGCCTTCTCCTAGAAATAATGAAGCCCGTACATAATCCTTGGGGCCTTCGGGCTCCCATATCGAAACATACCTGTCTACATCGATAGGATTCATAGACGTCCCGCCGTCAAGCGGGTCCTCTTCCTCACTTTCAGGAGCAACCGCTACTCGTGGGCGCTTCTTCAAATGGTTCGGCTTTGGGAAAAAGGTGCCGCTTGTGTGAGCATGGGCCTGCAGGGTGCTAGCCCTGTGTTTGGATCTGATCCTACTAGACGACCTCGTGTTCAGCTTAGCTGCATCAAAAATGCTGGGAGAATCGGAATCGGTAGCACGTCCCATCTCAACATCCTCTTCAGCAGCCGTATTCCAGGGGCCCGGGTCATTGCCAGCACCTTCCATGTCAGCATCCTCTTCATCAGACGTAGTCGACTGGTCGGGACAAGAACCTGCCATCTCAGCATCGCCTTCATTACTAGAAGGGAAAGGTTCCACATCATCATCTTTTGCTAGCCCAGCTGCCTGTCCAACATCACGGTCGGCATCCAAAACAGCACCCCTTGTTGCAGGCGTTGGCTCTTTCTGCCCATCCATTTTGTTTTCATCCTTGGACCCAGCCTCGGCAAGAGCTGAATATTTGGCGACGGCGGGGTCTTCCCTGCTAATCATTTCGCCTTGTTTATCACCGTCAAGCACCCTTTCTTCCCGATTAAGTTCTCCAAATTGAACGCAGGGTGCGGACGTGTTACAGGGATCGTCATCAGAGAAAGCTGGGGGTTGGCGATGGTTTATGGAGCTGGGCAGGCTCTGAGAGGAGATTGCAAGGTTGTCAACCGGCGTTAATGACAACATGTCACGATTGGTATGCGCTTCATCTGAAGTACCGCTGGGAGAGTTTGCGTGGAAAACAGGAGGCGCCTGTGAGCTGTCATTCATCGCCTTCGCCGAGGCCTCTGCACTAGTAGTTTGTGAAGGCGTAGACGGGGTGGCTTTTGTAGCGAAAGATTCGTTGTTTGCAGCGGAGGAAAGAGGCGGGGTAAAAGTTGGAACAAAAGGCGGACGGCCTTGATGCATTAGAGGGAAATAAATAAATAAATAAGATATTGATAGCTGCATTCGTAGAGACGCGCACCCAAGGAGAACCAAAAACGCTCAGCAGGAGAATTCAGCGCTAATTCAACCTTTCTCCAAGGCAGCTGGGCGGTGAGGTTATGCAAAATTTGCGAAGGATCCACTAAACCCTCTGAAAGTGTGAAGAGAGCCTTCCAGAGGATTTGCTCCACCTCCCGTAAAAGCTTCGATTTTCCGTTTCCAAGAGCTGCGGCTGCATTCATTACAGATGTGCGATTAAATGACTTCTTTATGATTTGAACTGGAATCAAGAGCAAAAGGGGTGAAATCAAGAGCGCCAATTGTAGAGGGGCCCGAAGGGCTGACAAACTTTCCCCAGCCCCCACCTTTTCTGAAATGGATGCGGCTAAATTGTAGATTTCTTGTACGTCGTTTAAATCCTCCGGAGATAGCTGGGCGGTACTGCCATGTTGTCGACTGCTGCTGAGGAAAAAAGGCAGAGGAAGTGAGAGGCGCACTCTCCATAAAGGAAGAAAGGGCACCTTGCAAGCACTTGATCAAATTTTTCCGGAAGGTCTGGAAGGTGATCCTGAGGAAAAGGGATGTCCTTGAAGCAGGCCAAGTGTATAGCGGCAAATAGGAGGTTTCCCTCAATGGCTGCATATTTAGTGGAGGCCTGGTTGCGAGAAATCATGCGCAAGAGGCGAACTGGGGCGGAGCTCGAAGCACTGGACGCCGTGTTGGAGCCGCGGACTGACTTGGAAATGCAATTCTTGAAATTGTATAGGACAGTGGGCCAATCTGCAAGCTTGTCCATGCCCTAAGGAGCATATGCCTTTAAAAGATGATCCAAAAATCGAAGACTTAGATGAATGCATACGTGGAGGGGTTTCTCTGCAACCTGAAGCGACCGCTGTGGCATTATTCGTGCTTCCTTCGAAATTCCTTCCACCATAGCGACCACATCGAGAAGGCGATAGGCGCTAACTAAGGCGCAGAGCCTGGCTGACTCCTGTGCGGTTAAATTTGTTTGAGGGGAGGGAAGAGGAACCACTTCGACCTTGCCTCCGATGCCTGGAACGCGGAGCTGAACTCCCAAGAACCTCTGCATTTCCAGCAGAGACAGACTCGAACCCCCAAAGCTAAACAGTCGATTTTCATAGGCTTGAACGCGACGGGCGAAATCCTGCAGCAGGGGGGGGGTTGAGGCAGGGACGAAAAAATTGAAAGGGCATCACCTTGAAAGGGCCAAGTGCGAGGTCTGTTTTGCCCAGGTCTTCACATTCCGCAAGGATGTTCGTGTGCCAAGGGAAACAGGACAAGATTTGGGACACGAGACGAGGATTTTGAGCGGCTGTTTATTCAATGAGACGGTTTCCGACCTAATTTCTTTGACTTACACATGCCGTGGTGATTCAAACAATTTAAGATTACGAAACACACATTCTGCCAAAATATGACTAAGGATATTACTAAGCACACGTGCCTGCCCTAAAAGGACATTTTCATAAACATGCGTCTAATTTTCATTTCAAAGTGATGCGACCTCTATGTCACGCCAAAGAAGCTCGGGGGTAGCACATCTTCCTCATTCCCGCTACCTTTAGGTAAGAGGGTCTTAGAGTTGTTGGATTTTTAAAAAGGCAGAAGACTGCGAGATCTGGCTGTGCAACATGTATCTCCATAAATCGTGGATCTTCTCAGGTAGCCGGCTTTGCCGCTTGTCGGCCCTATAGTTATCGTAATAAAGGGGCAAGCCCCCCTGACCATCTCATTCCAATTTGAACGCGCTGAGGAAGAGCATGGCCCTCCCCATTAAGTACGTTACTAGCGGTGACCCGTGCCATTGGCACTTCGTGTTTGTCAGATTACAATACAATACATTAGTAGCTACATGCGCATAACAAAAGTCACTATTGAAGGTTATCAATGATTACACTCTGTACTAATTGAAGATCCACCACTTCCGCCTGCCATGATTGTACCTTCATCCTCAGGCTCATCTTTCCGCTTCCTGCGCTTCCTAATAAGGTTCTGTACGCTCTGTATTAAGTCCAAAAATCCAGCTTCTGTAGTTTCATTTGCAGAGGCAGAGGAATTAGTTGGGAGGCTTCCACCTGGGTTTGGTGTAAGCACGATTGGAACAATGCCATCAGCAGACTGCAGCATAAAGCCTGGAGATGATGGTGTGTTCAGAGGCATGGACATCCCTTTTCCAACTCCATCCCTGGAACGTGGGTTTCCAAGACTATTATAATACGCATGCCAAAACGAAGACCTCGGTGAGGAGTTGGCGGTGTGGGGGAATTTGGATCTGTATTAAAGAAGTGAGTGCCACCAGAAACTGTAGTTAGCAGATAGCTTACTGTTTGCTGGTGCTGTCTGTGGAACCCTGCTCAAAAAAGATATTTCATGAATATCAATCGACAAACAGACACTAAGCGACCTACGGATGGCATTGGGCGACACCCATTGAACCTGCGGAGGTCTCTGTATGCATTGTCAATGACACTCACCCAGACAATGTCTCCAACAATAGCCATTCTGGGGTTGCGGTGATCGCGATGAATAAATCGACCTTGCGAAAAAAACCTTGCGACAGCCATCGAGTCCTGGAACTTTTGTTGCATGTGCCTTGGTCCACCAACATAAGAGGAAGGAAGCATGATGCGCGTCCTATCCCATTCAAATCGGCTGCACCCTCTGCACCGTCTGCTTCGTGGGACGGGGAACGTTCATAATAGAACCAAGGAAGTGGCGGCACTTTGGATCTTCATATTTTCTTCGCGCACCCATATAGAGCGGAGGTTGTGATGCAGCATCCAGTGGCGGCTTGTGAGCGTTAGACAGCAAATCAGAAAGGAAAGATTGAATGGGACTCACTCTAGCAAACGCCTCCCTTCTTCTCCGTTTCCTCTGTGCATGAGATCGGGCTGAAACGTTCTGAATGGTGTTCTGAAAAGACGCTGGCAACCGACGTCTAGCCACAACCCTGCTAACCTCTTTATCTCTGCCCTGAGGCCCTCACACACGTTGGCGTCTAATTTCCGCATGCGATCGAGCATCGTTTCCATGTTGATTGCTTGGTGACACCGAATCTCTCGTCTTTGCTGAAAACACCCCATACATGATGAGTTGAGAAATGAAGATTGAGAGCATTCTTAGATAAAAATGTAGCAGATTTTATTAGAATTTGAAGAATGCCGTGCGCTAATAATAAGAAAAGTCAAAACACAACTTAGCGAGGGCGCTATCAAAAATAGAAGGCCAACAGGGCATCTATGTGCCAAAATAATAAAATTTGGAAAGCCCCAAGTCTCACAGCAGTTGGGCGCTCACCAGTTCTTTTGGGGTCGCGATAAAAAAGCTAAGCCAAGCTGAGGGTGGGCCTTTCTATGGGCAAAGCACCCCATTCTCATATCTACTCAAAAATGAAAGCCCCCTCATCCACCTTTCCTTTCGTGCAGCAAATACTTTTTGGTATTCCTGCAAGTCCTTCTTCTTCAACTCGTT